>CABFOW010001372.1:114040-153162 GCA_902141385.1 Timema californicum | reverse complement strand
CTATATTGCTTTAAAGAAAAATTACCTTCATCCATGACTTTTTACATAATTTAGATTAATCCAAATCAATACATTACAACTTACGGTTTGAGGCGTTGGATCCACTAGACAGAAGGAAGTGACAAGGATAGACGGACAGTATGGCAAAGATTAGGAATAGCCTACCTAGTGGCAGGATCGATGGAATAACTTTTTGTTAGTGTGGAGTTATGCCTCCGTAATTATGTAAACGTATTGCTAACAAAACTTGTTGTTTACCGCGCCTCACACGTATCTTGGACTGAGCCATTTGGGCCAGCCTCTCAATTTGATTATGATCCCTCGTTGCACACTGTGTGACCGCTAATGTATTTTAAAGGTAGCTTGCCAGGTATAGCAGTAGTTCAGGTTATATGAAGGCCTTGGAATGATACCTGGCTAGGTACACTTGTCTATCCTAAACTCTGGTTTGGGTGTTTAACCTGTGGGCCGTCTATGCTTTTCGAGATTGGCTCATGAGCCACTTCTCCCCCTCAGGCACGGCTGGAGCTGTCTTTATCTCTTTAGCTTGTTTATATTGTTGTTGACCACCTGTTAGGTGCTGAAATTGTGGGGCATTTCTGCCGACCCGGCATGGCCCATAGTTTCTAATATTTCCTTGTAGTCTTGTCTTACCTCTTGTAAGGTTTTTTTTTGCATTATACCCATGGTGCTCATATTAACAGAACTTTAACTTGCCCAATACAAATATTTACTGTATGTGCATGGTCTACATACTTGAATAATGGATGGATTAAAGCATAAATGAGTTGTCTGAGTACATCCATTCGGCGCCTCACCTCACGCCCCTTGTTGACCGTAATATAGGCAATGCTACCTAATATCTTAATTATATTTTATATACAGTACTTACCGAGATTATGTACAAACAATTGACTATGTACCTTGCTTCATTAAATCACACTATTCTCAATTATCTCTTGTTCTCATTATATATATATATACATATGTGTGTGTATGTGTACCTACTTCTCTATCTAGGTTAATGCTATATCATTCCCCCAATTATTAACAGATAGGTAGAGGGTAGGTGCAAAGCTATACAATATAAGAAAAAACAAGATGAACTAAGAAAGTATATTTTGAATGGACCTAGCCATGTGTTAGGTGACCATTCGAAATGCAAAGCGTGTGGATAATTTTGCCAGGGAGAAAATAATCCAAATGAAATGAACCTAATTCCTTATTTAATGAAAGTAGGTCTCTTTGAAAAAGTTTTGGCCCCATATATACATATATCTTGCCCAGAACAGTCACAGCCTTATACAAGATGTAGACAGCAATGCTGCGGAACAATATTATGCTGCTGTTGCAAAATTCATCGGTGGGTAAAGAACAAATTTTTCCCTGTCTGGCAGTTATAAAGTAAGATGTGCCGCTGCGGTGGTCCAACACAACACGGGAAAGGCTCATTACGTACTCCACCAATCTACCTAAAGTATAAACCCCAGGAGATTTTGTGAGGAATCTCAAATGAAGAGAAAGTTGAAGGTAGACTGAGAAAGAACGTCGTAGAAAGAAGCCAAAGCTAGCAAGATCCTTTTTTTGCGAAAAAGGTAGCCAGGACCAAGACTATGGTGTAAATGTGCAGCGACCAGACATGAGTGTAGAGGAATTTCAATCAGAGAAAAACCAGTTTTTAATTTCTCAAAAAAGAACAAAGAAGAAAGAGAAGCTTTAGAACATCTTACAATCTTGCAGAGAGAAAGTGGTGAATGGCTTGAACAAAGAAGAAATTTATTGACCGCATCGAACTTTGGTACAGTATGCAAACGTAGAGCAAATACTGGATGTGAAAAAATTGGTTAAGCGAATGCTGTACAGCTCTGAACTACATTATCAATCAATTATGTATGGCCAAATACAATTCATGACCTTGAAAAAAAGAAAGCGTTAAAGTAGTACCCTGTGGCCTTTTTTTAGACAGAGACATACCATACTTAGGAGCTTCACCAGATGGTCTTATTGGTGAGAATGGGATAGTGGAGGTAAAATGTCCATTCTCTGCAGGTGAGATGACTCCTCAAGAAGCTGTTTTAGCAGGGAAAATAAAGGTGAGCTTGTTCTTAACAAACACCATAATTACTTCGATCAAATTCAAGGTCAGCTTCACATAACCCAACGAAAATACTGTTAACTTGTAATATGGACAAAAAAAGGTATGGTAGTTAAAATGGTAGATTTAATGATGACTTTTGGAAAATTGAAATATAATCAAAATTGACTAGATTTTATTTAGATTGCATATTGCCAGAGCTAATAGATCCTAGGCATACCAGATCAATTAAAATAAGCAATCCAGAATATATTTGAATGCACAAAAGTCTACTAAGTAACTAAAAATTTTGGTTATTTAGTTTTAGACTTCTGTTTTCAAACAATTATTGTAATACATTGTACAAATGTGTTTTATTGTAATGGTCAATTGATCTTTCTAGATAATTATGCTATGTTCCTGCAATAAAAGTAAATGAAGATATCATCTATTGTAATGACTTCTAGGGTTTTGTATACATCATATTCTTAAAATTGAAAAATGACACCTGGACACGGGAATCGAACCCGGGACCTTCGGCTTAGTACGCCAATGCTCTTACCACTGAGCTAGCCAGGATTCGTCTCGTGCCCATGGTCATTCTTCACTCATAGTTTAAGGCAGAGTCTTTGATGGACGTGGAGTCGTCAGCTTATAAACATGTGATTATCTAAGATCACAACCATCAGACAGCTTAGCTTTACTCTATTCCTACAATTAAAGTATTATAAATGTATTCTATTGTAATTAATACTGGATATTTCTATATGAGTGTTTTGTTTCTACAATGAAAGTAACTGGAGATGCCATCTATTAAATGACTTCCAGAGTTTTGTATATAGCTTAGCTTTATTCTATTACTACAGTAAAACCATTACAAATATATATTAGATATTTATATATAATTGTGTATGTTACTATGATCGAGTGCAATGAGAGACAAATGAGTTAGTCAACTGGGCAACTGGCGCAGGTCCCTCCAAAATTTGTCCAACAGTAACGCTTTCAATAAATCTATGGTAAAATGTATTTTTTTACACAATGGAGGAAGACTTATACACAAGTCCAAAGATACCATAAAAAACTCAATTTAAAAAGTTTTGACAAAATTACAGGACATTCTTGACAGTTATTCAAGATCTGTTGATATTAGCATGTGCAGAAAACTAAACTCTACTTTGTTACTGGAGAAATCTTTGATTTATTTTTGTCAAAAAATTTCATTTTTATAAAAACTGTAAAATTATTCGCGCTCCCTTCTGCCACAACTTAATCAATACAAGAAGTGTTTAGTGTAAAAAAAAACTCCTTCCATTGGCAGTTGAAGGGGTGGGAGGCAGCTACCCCCACAAAAAAAATTCTCTATCCTCACAAGTGCCCTCCTACAGTAAAAATATTAAATCTTGCATATATGGTTGGCTTTTGCCATTTTGAGAGTAGCTCCTAAATATCCCATATATTGTTAACAAATGAGGAATATATGAATAGAGTAAACAACTTGTTTTTATACATTCATCTACACTCTATATTTGCCAATGACGAGGAGATCGAGGTTCGAATCTCGGTTGGGTGAACTGGGGGCTTCCTAAATAGTTTTACATTCTCCCTCCACGCAAATATGAGTTCCCTTCCTCTAAATTTAACTTCCTCGATTCCTTACCCATTAGTGTAATTTAGTACTTAAGCGTATAACCCAAACGGGTAGAAAGACACGGTGCTAAGAAAATAAAATAAAGATACCCTCTAGATCAGCGGCTCCTAACCTTGTATCGCTCGCGTACCCCTTGGTACCCCATTTCCATGAATTGTGTCCTTAATTATAGAAATGTTTGATTAGTACAGTAGCAGTTATTTATAATAATTTATTTGTTGCAATTGCAAAATATGGGCTAATAATAAGATTAAAAAACAATGTTATAATAAGGTGAATAAAGAGTTCCAAATTTTTACATACAAAAAGCAAAAGATACAAAAAAAATTTATTTATTTATTTAATAATAACTATAAAACTATTTCATTTTTGAAATTAAAATAATTTTTTAAAGGTCAAAAATCTATTTAAAAAAAACACCACCACCCCTCGCCATATCGTCGAGTTATTTCATAACTTTTGAATGATCTTTTGTCTTACACTACTGGATAATGTAGCTTTTTCCGCCATAAAAATGTTTCCGCGTACCCCCAAATGTCCTGGCACGTACCTCATGTTGTGAACCGCTGCTCTAAATAATTGGGCCGAATACATAACGTGACCTCTTACTAAGCTAATTGTTTGATTCTCGCTGGAGCGTAATATTGATCATATTTTGATGAATTTACTGTCTAGAGTTCTGTCTTAGGATTATGCTAGTTTGTAAATTATTTGACTATGTAGCCACATTTCATAGAAGGTATTCAGAAAGTACACGTTATATCTTTATTTGTATTTTTTTAAAAGTTTGTAGGTCATGTGCTAATATAGCCAATTTTTAGAATGTTTAGAAAGTGCTAGAATAACTTTCAAATTGATTTTAAAAAATCTAGAAAATCATTCTATTATTTAATTAGTCACTTTTTTTTCAAACCACCTAGCAATAATAAATAGGCATTTGATAATTATATTTTCATCAAACGAAAATTTAAAATTATTTCATTTCTACTAGAAAAATAAAACAGTTTTCTAAGTACTGTTTATTAGAAATAGGAACAAAGCTTATTCAATGTAGCCCGTTTAGTCGAACACTTTTCAAACCCAAAACTTCAGGTAGAGGTGGTCGACCGGACCGGTCTATGCTTTGTTTGTTATTTAATATACAGAAAACCAATCGACCAAAAGAGTAACACAAGCCAGGGTGAGACTATTTCCTCTCAAGTATGTGCCCAGTTTGAGAAGGAAGATAAGACTCAAAATGAAATTTGGTCTTCTATTCTGCCGCACCTTAAGTAAAGTTGTTTTTTGTGCTAGACATCTTTTTGTCCACCTTATAAGGGAATGGCGTGATTAGGTATGCATGTATGCCATTTTTTTAAATCTATGAGTCTTAATTCACAAAACAAATTAAATATTTATAATGTGTTTTTATTTACATAATTTAAATTTATTACTCTGGAGCTTCATGAGAAACACTCTCAAGATAAGACTCAAATTAAAAAAAACTTGAGCTTGCAGACCCCTGCATCATAGAGTAGTTCTAAAAAAAAAAATCCATACCAATAATTCAGAAAAAAAATTTCTTTTTAAATCTTGAATATGAAATATCCATGGTGATACATCTATATTTTTTATCAATATGAAAAATAGTTTATGTTTAGCAGCACGGATTTGGATCTGATTGTTCAACAATAGACCTCTTATTTGCCACTAGAATACTCTGAAAAGTACTGGGAGAAAACCAAGCCTATTATAGTTGTCTTCAATGACATATAAAAAGTGTACCGCCATGTCCCCCGCCAACACGTTTAGGGGACAATGCAAAGAAAAGGAGTGGGATAAAGCATAGTGATGCGATTAAGAGAGCTGTACCAAGATACTAGCCAATAGATCATAATGGTTGCAGGCAAGGAGTGGGGTAAAAACGGGAAGCTGCTTAGCACCATCATGGGCGCAGTCATCAAGTGAGTTAGAAAAAAGGGGTGAGAAAACAAATACTCTGGTGTTTGCGGATGATGTAATGATTTGGGGCGAATCAGAGGGAGCTACCGAGATCGAATTAGCGGAGAGAATAATTTGACAAATTTGGATCTTAAATAACTAAAACTAAAATAGTGTGCCTGGCAGTGAGAAAAGAATAAAATAAATACTCAAACTGTAATTGGGATACCATAATATCAAATTTGTAAAAAATTTCAAGTATCTTGGAGGTATAATCTCAAAAGATAACACAATTACACAAGAGAATGGCTGCAGGATAAAATTGGCGGTGAACTCTTGCCAGTTCTATTGGACGAGAGCCAAAATAACTCTATATAAAACATCTCCTGACCAGCCTAACATACAGACTGGAAGCAGCAGCCCTGACCAAGAGAGACAACAACCGAGTACAAGCAGTCAAAATGAAATTTCTTTGAATGAGTGTTCAGAAAACCAGATATGACAAAAGCAGGAATGAAGAAATACACCTAAAAATATTTATTATTATTATTATTAGCACCGTGTCTTAAACATGGGTGGAGGCCTGGAATTCCACACATTCACAAGTTGTGATTAATACACGTCTTGTCAGAGGTGAAGGAAGGGTTTGGCAATCGGATAAATCCGTGCCGAAACCGAGGATTGAACCCCAGACTCTCAACACAGAAGTCTGACACCTTACTCCTAAACCGCCAGGTCACCTTACCTAAAAATAGGATTACAACAAGCTGTAATTAACCTGCTGGAGGTGACATGGCTGAAGTGGTTTGGTTATATAACAGTGAAACCTTCAAAAACATTGAGGGCCTATTTTGAAACTATGGTGGGGAGGCTGAGATGTTTGAATAAAACAGGTGATAAAATGATCTAATTAGAAGAGGTCAACAGTGGGAGTGGGATACTGGAAGAAGTGTTGTGGCCTGACAGAATTGCACGGAGGCTCGTTTGGATCCACACTGGAGTGGAACATGCATAATGATGATAACTGTATAAAATAATAAAATTAACAAATTAACTCATTTTATGTTCACCTCATTTTTTTAACTTAAGTATATTTTTGTTGGGGTTGAACAGCTGATAAAATATGTTCTCGCGTGGCTTTTGGTGGACAGTTTGCAAAATGGTTGATATTTTTTTTAGCAGAGCATCTTACTACCCATTCAGGTTATACATTTGGTTGGTCAGTTAATGGATATACTCACTATTGGTTTTATCTACGTTCAATGTAACCTCAATATAAATTAATACACTAATCAACCCCTTGATACAATTTATTTTATATAATTACAAGTTAAGTGAATAATCGTGACAAGATTCATCTAAATTGTCCTTCAAAATTTTTATGGTATATAAAATTTTAGTACAACTCTGAGCAAAAATAGGGAATAAAACTGATATTGTACAGTATTATATTGATTTATTTTTACTCATTAAAACGAAATTACATAATGTGTTTTTTTAGTAGAGTTATTAAGTTGGCAAATACACTTTTACTACTTGTTTGTACTTAGATTTTACAAAAAAGGATATATTTTATTAGGGCTCTGCGAGTACTTATATATTTTGATCTCAAACTCAAACTTGTTGCTTAAGCTCAAGGTCGAAAGTTTTGTAGGCGTGTCATTTTCAAGCTTCTACTTGATGTCCTTAATAATAGTTTTATAACGCACTGGTAGGCATAGTATATTTAATTGAGAGAATATCAGCATTTTCATTTATAAATCATTTGGTTACTTAACAAAATGTTAAAAATTAATTTCAATTTTAACATTAATAACGTAATAGAGCTTTAAAACCACTTTCGACCTGTACATTTATTGAATATTGTCGTCCATTTTGAATTATACTTGATTAAAGTTGTTCACTTGTATGCCATGACAATGCAATAAAAATAAATAAGATTACTAAATAATTGAATGATTCTTTTTACTACTTTTAGCTGGCCCCTTTCTAAAATAATAATTTATGTTAAATTTAAATGTAATATCAAAAATATTTTAAATTAAATGTTTTCAAACTCAAGCTATTTAAAACTTGTATTAATTAAAATGTTTAGCTACAAAACTAGCTCTAGTTTAGTTACTATTTAGTTATAGAATTAAGTTGGTTAACCAATGTTGATCTTATTTATTAAAATACATAGTTATTTTACCAATGTACAATAATGTAAAGTGATAGTTAAAGAAGCCAACCTGAATGGATAGTTAGGTTAGGCCTAGATATAAACAAATCCACTTCTCTATTTTCTTTATGCACTTTTACACTTCCCACTTCTTCAAACTTCCACAGCTGCACATTTGAATTTTAGGAAATATTTATTTTTCATATGAAGGGACATTATTGAAAAAGTAATATTCCTGAAAATTCAAACTAATGTGCAACTGTGGAAGTTTTGAAGAAGTGGAAAAGTTTAAGAAGACATGAAGAGAGATGTGTGTTTGTTCCTATCTAGGCTTAACCTAACTATTCTTTCATGTTTGCTTCCTTCACTATCACTTACTTTACATCACTGTAGAGTGTTTCTACACTGTCATGTTGTACATTTCCAAGCCATCATGCGATTGTTCATTTTACTAACTAATTTTTGTAATTGTTAGTGTAATTTTAATGTCCTTAAAGACATGAGCATTGAAACCATTTTAATTATTTTTTCATTAGATTTTTATTTGAGTGTTATTATTTTTAAATTGTGTTTGTGTTATTTATAATTTAAAAACCAATATTTCCATTATTTAAGAACATGTGTTTCAATATACTTTCTAACGTTTTAAAATTATGAATATACAATACTCCTCAGGAGCTTTTAGAAATACTCAACTCGAGTTCGGCTTGAATGAAACAACCCAAGCTCCCAGACCCCTAATATTTATTTTACCTTAAAACAATTAAACTTGGGGCAGAATATAGGATATTATCACAGGATTTCTTTTGAGGCCTGCAAGTGAATGCCATGAAATAAAATATAAAAATTATTACACTTAGACAAACATAATATTTCATAAACAAAATATATATATATATATGCTAATAAAATAAGAACTTGTTGATGAACTCTGCTACTTACTAGGCCAAATTATTGTTTCTTAAATATTATGTTTACTTAAGAATAATAATATCGGCTTCAAAAACGTAATATAAATAATCTATTAAAAATGGTTAAATGGTTCACCCTTATTTAGAAATATTCATTTTCCTATACATACAACATTATTAGATTACCATATAAAGAAAGAAACAAATGAAGAAGAAACAATTACAAACTTAACTTTAATATAATTTTGTATACTTTATAATACTGATATTATAAGTGACTGTAAAAGATTAGACATTAGTTTTATACAATTTTTGAATGTCTACCTGCACAGTTATATTAACAACATATATTTACACATTTATAAATGTAATGTAAATAATTTAATTTTCTTAGAGAAAAATGAAATATAACACAAGTTTATCACAAAATATTAGTCCCGAGGCAAGTTATCAACTCAGCAGTCAAAACCTCTGGCGAGCCCTGTCCAGTGATCAGGTACGGGTAAGAAGTACTTGTGCATAGCCGCAATGAAGCGGGCCTGGTATATCTCTGGTGAGACTACAGTGGGTTGCTTTCCCTGTCCACCCAGAATACCAGAGGACTTCACCATCGTCTCCAATTTCTTGTCCCAAGTAAATGTTCGGATGTAATCTAGAATAAGGGCACCAAATATATTATTTTAGAAACCATTTATTGTGAGGTTGAAAGTGTGAAGAAATGAACAAAAGTAATGTAATGAGAACAAAGAAGATAATAAAGGAAAAGGACCGCAGACCCATATGGCATACATTATTTATAAAACTTCAGGCCCCATAATTATTATCTATATTTTAAATGTATTTAAAAGAATTGGAGCTATAGAAATAAATAACAATGTATTTTAAAATTAATATGTGGTAAATAGAAATTAATATCAGATGAACTAAATATTTGGATTAAGAGTAATAATAAAAACTCACATTGGTGGTTTTGAGGTCTAATGCGTCACTCTATATTGCTAATGACGAGAGTAGGGTTTGAATCCTCGTCGAGTGTACTGGTGTTGGTTTTTTCTAAATGATTTCCCACCCTCCTTTCAAGCAAATGCGGGTAGATTACCTTTAAAATGCTTCCTTCCTCATCCTGACCCTATTAGAGTAGGAATCAAATAGCCAAAGCTATTATTTTTGTTTTTTAGTGAGGATTTACTCACATCTAGATATATTTTGAAAATTGAAAAATGACACCTGGACACAGGAATCAAACCCAGGACATTTGGCTTAGTACGCCAATGCTCTGACTACTGAGCTATCCAGGAATCGTCCCGTGCCCAGGGTCATTCTTCACTCATATTTTAAGGTAAAGTCTATGATAGACGTTCGGAAATCGTTGACTGCAAATGTGTGATTTATTAAGGTCCCAAGCTATCAGATATCGCAGCCACCTTCAACTTGGTAGATGACTTATTTGCTACCAATTGTACAATTATTATATCTGTAAGGCATCATATATTTAAGAATCAAATACCCAAAGCTATTATATTTGTTTTTTAGTAAGGATTTACACGCATCTAGATATCATATTCTGAAAATTGAAAAATGACATGGGAATCAAACCCAGAACCTTTGGCTTAGTACGCAAATGCTCTAACCACTGACGATTCCTGGATAGCTCAGTGGTTAGAGCATTGGCATACTAAGCCAAAGGTTCCGGGTTCGATTCCCATGTCCAAGTGTCATTTTTCAATTTTCAGAATAACTATTAGATTAGTTATCATATATGAGTATAACCTGAACAGTTAGTAAGATGAGGTGATAAAAAAGATATACCGGTACTATAACCTAAAAGCAATGAGAAATAATAGTTAAGTAAGGAAGGGGACTCGAGAAAAAGCCAGTGTTTTTACCGTTTTTATGGCCAAAATAAATAAACTGTTGCTCCAGTACAAACAGAGAGTTTAATTTTTATCACATGGTGACCTCAACATTTCTTAAATGTCTATTAAGGATGTTCTGGAATTTAATGATAACTTTTTCTCTTCATTTAAAAAGTTTATTGGATAATGCCACCATACTCATGACAGATATTCAGAACTGTTGATATCACCACGTGAAGAAAGTTAAAAACTATGGTTTTACTGCAACAATATTTGATTTCTTTTGACCAAAAAAATGTTTTGCCATAAAAGCTACAGAAACAATGGCCTTTTCTCACGTACCCTTCCAACCGACCTTAAGGATTTGAATATCAAAATTTTCAAGATGGCAAATTTATGAACTCGGGGAGTTCAAACTTCTTGGAGAGGGCTATTTAGTTGCACTGTTGTGTGACTATTCATGATTGACTCATTGTTTACTATTCTCTATTCTTGTCTTGCTATTGTTTGTGAAATGTGCGTCGGAGTGAGGAAGGGTGTGAGACTGGTCAGTGAAATGTTGTCAGGTTCAGCAAATGTGCATCTTCGAGGGCAGGGACAAGGATAAAAAGGGATCTCTTTATGGAACTTATATAACACAAATAGCTGAGTGTAAGACTATATCAGTTATATAATTTAGTGTAAGAGTAATATACACAACCTAACACCTTTTTCTGATAGTACGAAGATTTTTTTCTTCTTCTGAGATATTGACAAGGTCCGCACCAAGGGAATAGCTGCTCTTTAGATAGGGAATTAAGTTAATGTTGTTTATGGATAAATCTTCATACATACAACCATACTTTCATAAATATTCTTTAAAAACTGCAAATTGAATCATAAATAATTTTTCAAAAACTAATTATCACAAGTTTATTTAAAAATTAATCTTAATATTTAGCTCACCGATCCCTAAAACTAATCCTAAAAATTGTCCAGCCCAGGGATGGGGAACCTGTGACCATTTGAAGTGTTCGGTACAGTCTTTCCGCAATGTTTTATTTTATAAAGTGTGTATCTTCATTTGTTAAAAAAAACTATGAATTATCCATCATGTATTTTAGTTAATTAAAATAAAAGATATATTGATTTTTAAAGCATAATGTTAAAACAATGCTCTTCTCTACCTGACTACCTATGATTGCACTATCATATTTTGGAAAACTTACTACACATGAAGTGTGTGGTTTTATAATGAATCCTTGAAGTGACAAGTGGCCATGCATGAAATGTCACTCTTGGTCTAGCCCACAGATTCGTCAAGATCGAGCCTGAGTATCTTTTAAATACTCAGCTCAAACTCCAAAATGAGAGTACCCTCATGTCCCCAGTAAAAACTATTGTACACAAACTTTTAACTATTTTATTTTAACATAATTTGGAAATTTATTCTATCAACAAAAGTGTCTGTTAATAGATATGTCCACCAAAGGGTAAAAAAAGTTATGGCATATCTTTTAATGCCAATATACATAAAATATTTTAAAGGTCAGCTGTGAATAATCGACGTTTCATCACCAATTACTTAGACCCGAACCGGACAAACCTGAACCCGTTCATGCTGGTACCCACAGCCATAACTTCCAAAACGCTTAGACCACCAAAATACTCAGAGCATTTCCCAAACAGTGCAGAAGTTCTCAACTCAACAGACATAATAGAATTTAATTTTAATTATTTATTTATTATGTTTTATTATCATACTTGTATTAATTATTTTATCATCCTATTTATTTTTCAGATAAGTAGATCAATTACATTTATAAAAAAAGTTATTTATTTTACTCAGATTGTATTATAATGAGCCTCAAACAAACTTTGCTTTCTTCACACTGATACGCTCATTAATGGTGTTATGTCACTTCACTTTGATTAATAGTCAATTTAAATTAGTTGAAAAATATACCTGGACACAGGAACTGCCTTTGGCTTAGCGTACCAATGTTCTACCGCTGACCTATCTAAGATTTGTCCCATGCTCAAGGTCATTCTTGACTCATAATAGTTTACTGCTGAGTTTATGATGGTGTGGTCTCCTTCATGCGGATAGTGTCGTAATTATTATGATTTGCAACCTGTGTGTTGATTAATATGCATTAATCAAACATTACTCAAGGGAAATGGCCATGTTTTGTAATAATAAAATTACCTATGATCCCCACGACTAGTTCTCGTCGATCCTGGTCCAGTCCCACTAAAAGGGAATAATCAATCACCTTCTGTGAGGCCAGAAACTTTGTATCATGATCTATAGCTTGAGTTAACACAGTCTTGGAATGAGGCAAGATGTAGAGTGGAGAGTTGCAGGTCACTAGAAAAATCATTTATTGTTCAACTATGAGCATGACAAATAACACAATTATAACTAGAGATTCACAATATTCCCTATTTCAGTATTTTTCCAAGCTTCCAACCTCATATAAAACATATTTATCCAACTGCAATGCACAGACAAAGAAAAATATCCACTTTACCAAGTTTTAAAGCACATTATACATAATGAATAAAATGATTAGATATTACAATAGTATTAAAGTATTATAAACAATTGTTGAAAACACAAGTCTTTTAAATTCACCAATTAGAGTTGTTAACTGAACCAATATATATATATATATATATATATATCCACTATAAGCAAATAAACTAATATTAGATATGATAGAAAACTACTATTTCTGAATTTTTCCGTTTTGCTTATTTGCTAGTAATGTCTCTGAGAGCTAAGAAACAAAAATTGTAAAATTAAGATTGATTCTCGATTCTTTCAATACCAGTAAGAATCGAGGGTATTGATGTATAGAAGAATCAAGTTTGAGATCCCTATTTATAACTAACTTCAGCACATGTTTACAACCACAGCCTTAACTTTAAGGACAGACAAAGTGTCTTAAAAAAAGAGTGCCAATTAATAAAATGGGAAGTGACACATCAATGGATCAGAAAGTCTTAAAAAAACCACCCAATTTCAATAGTAATTAGCTATTTCATATTTTTTAAACCATGCCCCACCACTAGCATCAACTTCCAGCCACATAAAATAAAAATAGAATTTCAAGAGAGTTTTAATTCACCAGAAATTTTTATCCTTCAACTAATTTGGCAAGCCAACCTCCCGAGGAAGATGTCACATGCGAGCGAAATAATGAAATGTTTTCTATTTTTATTTGTATAGCATTTTTTTACAATTCTCTCATATGTTTTTAATACAATAGTATAATAGCCTGTATAACAATGATTCAACACGTTAGCTCAGTCGGTAGCATGTCTGTATACTTAGACAAGGGTCTCAGGTTCGATTCCCAGCATGGCCGAGGACTGGATGTTGTGTCTGTACTAGTCTTAAGTTAGATTATTAGGCATATGAAGTAAGAATAGGCCTAGCAAGCCGGCATTGAAAAATATATGACTCGAATATTAAACTGACCCAGGCGAGAAACAGTAATGGTTGTAAAACTATAACATGCTTAAGGCAACCACCTAGGTCAGAGAGAAAATATCACTCAAGGTCAGGCCACACTGCTTCAAATACAATGGTCTGTGTCATTTCTAGAACTATTTCTCTATTCTGTCCAAGCTTATATTACCATTCAACCTTAACCTACAACCACACTTTGTCATGTCAATAATAAAGACGGGAAAGAAAACTACAAAACTCATCTAAAAGTAAAATGGAACACTCGCTGCTTGTTCTCAAACATCTTAAATAGTTTATTGTGAGCCTATCAAGAATTACTATTTGTTAAAGGAAGGTTAAATCAAAAGCCCCTTTTCATCAAACCTGTTCTCACACCTACAAAAATTGTATTATAAAGTCATTAAAATTTAGTTTATGTCACATTTTCACACAGTTTTTTCTATTAATAAAACTCAAACTATGGGGTTGTTAAGGAAAAAGCACCCTGTTGGAATCTTTCAACTTTATTTTGGTGTGAGCCATATTTTTAAATAACACATCATATAACTAAATATTGTGTTAGAGCTGAACGTCTGGGTGGCGACTTCTCTCTTAACAAGGTGCTTCATTACTTATATGTAATTAAAAAGTGAACAACTTTATTTTAAAGTATTTACCTTTATAAACTTGAACCTTCTCATTTTTTAGTATTATATTTGGTCCGCTCATTGTTAATAATTCATTGTGAGCAGTTGTAATATTGCACAATACATGCTTTGCCTTTCTGGAAGTTCTGAGGTCCATTGTATTAAAAATTGCTACATAAAGCTGTACCGGTAACCTTCGTCATTAAATGAAAAAGACAAATCTTTAACCTACTTTTCAAAAGGTTCTCGTCGAGCAACACAATTTCTCCTTGTTGTCCTGTAGGGTTGACGAGTCTGTTCCGTACAGAGCCTTTCAGATCAAACTTGTGTGTAACAGAACGTCCGTAAAACAAGTTCTCCATAACAAGAAGTTGGGATCTCAATGTTGCGTTAGATGTCATGTTACGATACACCACCCGATACACTCCCACAATTTTCCCGAGTAGAGTGGGTTGATTGGAAGTGTGACAATGCTGGACATAGGAGAAATAGTTTGGAGCAAACTCCAGAAACAGCTCTTTCTCAAGCTTAGACATTTCTTTCAGGATAAATCGATCATCTGGAAATAAATTATTAAATTACATTTAGGGTCATATTTTTTTGAATCCTTGAATCTTTAAGGAGGTATGAGGATTCGAAAAAACATCAAATTTGAGAAACAAAATAGGTTATAACTAGATTTGGGTCGATTCCACTACTTTAGAAATCCAAATCTCCGATCTATCTATCTTTGTATCTCGAATTTTGAATTCAAATTCAAATCATGGAAAAAATTATGAACACAAGAAAAAATATAAATATAATAGAATAATATAAAATACAAATAGTAACTAAATGATGGAACATTTTTTTCTTATTTCCATTCATTATAACATTCATACATTCATTTAAGTGTTAAATTACTGGTCTGGGGCCCAGCTGTTAAGTTCAATAATAATTGGTTCTGAACCATCAATAAGTAGTATTTGAGCTATAAAACAAATTTCACTTTGAAAAAAGAAACATCTCAAATCAAAAATTTTCTTGAATCTTCAAATCTAAAATATCCCTAAGGATTTGAGGGACCATCCTTAGCTTTAACTAAAAAAATAAATTCTAATAGGTTTTAAAACTATTTTTCTACTTAATAGTAGCTAGCCAAATAGATTATAGAACAACTAGACCCCAGATAATTAATTTTCCACTAAAATGAATATATAACATTATATTTTAGTTTGTGAATTATAAAGAAAATGATCATTTAGTTTTTATTTATATTCTCTATAATCACTTAATAATCAAGGCGAACAAAATCAAAACCAAAGAAAACTAGATCAACTAATGTAACAAAGTTAACTTTTTATGTTTACAGGGTTGCCACTATTTTCTTATTACAAAATTCCCTGTGTTTTCCAGGTTTTCCTGAGGAAATTTTCATTTTTCCTACACCCAATAGATATTATAAATATAGAGGAATTAAATTTTGTTTTAAAGAAAATTTTAGAAATGAAGACTGGTAATTTCTCATTGGAGGCATGTTCTATTGTGCAAGGTAAGCAAATGTTTAAGAATTATTTGACAAAGGATGAGAAATGAATGACATAAATTTTATAGAAGGAAAAATTGGTTATATTAGTCGTATAACCTAAATGGAATTAAAGAAGAAGAAATGTGGAAATACCAAAAATACAATTTGGAGTTTAAATGTGATTTTTTTTAAGAGGAATGTATTACTTGATTTAAAAAACAACAACATTTTAACCAATATTATATCTGGTATATGTACTGTATAGACTAAGTAGCCCACACAAACCGTGAATAATAATTACAATAATGAAACTAACATGTGATTTTCCTCGTTCATTCAGGTGTATTTCCTTAATAAACTGCCATCCTAATTCCTAACATATTGTAATAAAAAAAAACATATTCAACTCTCTGTAAACCCATCGATAACTACCAATTACCAAGTACTTGATTAATAAACAATATGACACAATCATACATAAATTTATCATAATAACTATTATTATAAAATATCCTTAAACAACTTTTTACCACACACAACTATTTGGTCTAAGGCCCAAGATACCAATTTCAAACCAAATCGTTTTGAAAAAAATCAGTCATTACTCATCAGTAAACTAGCCCTCAACGATATTTTTACTGAAAAAACATATATGGTGTTATTTGGGAGGCCAATTAGTCAATGTATATTTATTTTAATCAAAATTGTTTGAGCCATTTAAAAAAAATATGGAATTCATAAAAATCACTCATCAGTAAACTACCTTTAATTTGAGGGCTAGTGTTAAAATGAGGAAAAAAAGTCCTGAGGTTTGGTCATATTTAGAAATAAAGTTTTGAGTTCGAAATGGTTTTAATATATTATACTTTTACGAGACGCTAAAGGCCAGTTCTCACATATCATTTTCCCTGATTCATTTTTCATGAAAATGAAAGGAATTTGTTCACATGTTTCATTGATTATGATGATCATGATGTGACTAACCAACTAGTGTTTGTTCGTCGCGCTACTTAAACAATTTTTTGAGAACTCTTACAATACAATGTCTGTAAATAAGTGCCACAAATTTTGCTAAAGGCTGTCTGGTTTGTCAAAGCGAGTTGAAACTTGAAAACAATTGAGGATTAAATCCAATAAAAGGTTGCAAGTGGTCGCAGTGTAGCATTTAATTAAAATAAATATTTACATTCAAAGAAAAATGAATTAATTAATTCTTGTGCATGTTCTCACTGTTCATTTTGTTTTCATTTCTCAACAATGATAATTAAAAATGAACAAAAGTAAAATTCCTTTTCACTTTTGTTGAAAGCTTTAAATAATGATTCAGTCTAATGAAATGAGTGTTCTGACATTCATTTTGTATTAATTTTCAATGATTCATTGAAAATGATACGTGAGAACTGGCATTAAACTAGCACTAGGAAGATACTATACCTCTATCGATACTTTTCTTTCTATACCAGATATTTTAGTATTGATACCAACCTTTTGATATTTTATTAATATCAGTACTTTTTACCCGATATCGAAAGATTTTTTTCTCCTTTTACTTCCTTTATTTTTCTGATCATTTATTAAATTTATTAATCTTTTCTTATTATTGCCTTTATTTTTCTATCGCTAAATGAAAGTATAGATACTGGAAAATATTGATATACTATCACATATCCTCAACACTGCACTGAACTGGAGAGAGGATCTGAGGAAAAATAACTGTGACCTTGGAGAGAAGGGTGGTAGAAGTGGGCCAGTCCATTTCACAGGGGGTGGGAGAGGTAAAGTAGCTATGTGCGGACACAGACCCAATAGGTCATTTTTACAACCACTCTAATTTTACGACAGACTAGTTAGGCTTGAGGCAATATTTTCATAAAATTTTCCCTTTACAGTATACTCTATTTTTCGCTAAATTGAGAGTTGACTGTGATAAAAAATGTTAAAACCCATAAAGATTTAAACAGACAATCTTGACACCTTGGCAATTTATAAAAAATTAAAAATAGCCAAAATGGCAGGATAGGTAGCGTACAGTCTTAAAACATCACACTACAAAAACAATAATATCTGGGATACTTACCTCTTTCAACAGCAGTAATCTTTTTTAAACAACAGACAATTAACACCCCAAGATCCAAAGAATGAATTCATTCAACTGGCAGCAGAAACAAGTGCCAGCAGCATGGACTTGATGAAGTTGGGGGGGGGATGAAATGAGACGTTTGTGGTATTGGTGGAGGTGAGTGGAGGAAGCTGAAAAGGTGCGGCATTTGCCAAATGAGTCGTCGTGGCTGCACTCAGGACTTGTCTCAATCTGATGAGCTACTGGTAAGCATAATCATCATAAATGAGATGTATTACAATCAGACTGCTCAGTTCTCCAGTTAAAAATTCTAGTCTAAATCGTTCCTATCATTTTAAGCTTGCAAGCACTGTATTGCCCAAATACACTAAGAAATTCCAGTAAACTCTAGCTTTTTGGTGAAATTCCCTGTGTTTCCCCGGTTTTTTCCAAACATAAATAAATTCCCTGTATTTTACTGGTTTTCCCTGTTTCCCAGGTGTGTGGCAACCCTGGTTTACCATACTTTCCAAGATAAAAATTTGGACTCAAGATTCAGAATTTTTAAGTAAAATAAAAAAAATGGATTTGACCTTCACTAATTACATATATCTATCTACAATTAGAACACCCAGTTTTATGCATAATCTATTCACCATATTTAGAATATTATGAGCAATATATAATGTAACACTGGATCATTCTATAAAATGTCAAGTTTGTTTTGAGTGAGTTTATGTCAATAAGTTCATTGTAGAGAGGTTTTTTTCCCCTACCAAAACCTTATTAAGGGTTGGTCTTTTGACTACCGGACAGATATTGCTATCGGGAGGTTCAAGTTAGCTACCAGATAAAGATTATCAGCCACTTTAATATATTTTACGGGTATTATGAACTGAATTGATCTGCATTCTGCAGTATAAATATATTTTTATGCATAAAACGCAAGGTTGGTACTTATAAATTATAAAAAGAAATGCCTGGTTGCATAAATATTGGTGGTAACAAACTGTTGCATGTTGGGCATTACCTTTAGTCTTGCAGAATGATGAACCAGATTTCCCTCCTCGGGCTGCCCATTGAACACAGCGAGCCAGCGATCTTACAAAACCTTCCTCACCAGATGGCAGGACCATTTTACGAATGGCTGCAAATTGTTCTGCATAATATACTATGCAAAAGAACTTGGAAGTGGTGTCCGAGAACTGAACCTATCAATAAATGATACAAATTTTGAAGGAAGAAACTAGTTACTAGAATATTGTATACAACTAGTGGTTTAGAAACAAGTGATGGTAGATATGCCAGTTACAAAATAGATATTGTGTTTGTTCCTTTTACATATTTATACCCACCTTTCCTGTACCTTCTTCCAGATATAGTAAAATTACCTCATAAAGCGAAAAGAGGATTTCCTTAAAGAGATATAAACAAAATTTGAAAAATTATAAAGATGAAATTACTAGTACCATAAAATGGTTTAAATATATATATACGGTATCATTTTAGTAAACATTCTAAACAAGTTGAAAGCAAGGAATGTATTTGATTTATAATATTAGACTTAGATATATTGTTCAAAATATATAGAAAGAGTTGATTGATAAAATTTTCTAAGTTAATTGTTGTAATAAAATAAAATTGCAGATAAAAATATATTAATAGGTTAACTTATGGTAACAACACATTGTCAAATAATTCATTATCAATTTAGCAGTATTTAAGGTAATTATAAGACTAAAATAAATTAAACACGTTAAAAATGTTTTAAACCTTACAAATAGCAAAATAGGTTAGACAAAACAATGTTTAAGTTCATGTAGGTTCAGAATTCAAATTATAAAAATTTGGGTTAAAAGGTTAACATCTGCAACTAGGTTACAATTAAATGATCTGAGTATTAATATACAATGACTTTAAGATCTGCAATATTTAATGAAACAATGTTTGAACTATAAATAGGTATTAGAGTTAACATGTATAAAATTTTAATTTGTAGGTTAACCAATTTGAAACAAATATAATTGATGTAGAGAATTTTGTAATATTCTAAATGTTATCTGTTAATTGAAAAATGTATAAAAAGGAGTAATGGGACAAGAAATAACAGATAAGACTTAGAATATTACAAAAATCTCTACATCAATTATCAATTATCAATTATCAATTATATCAATTATATCCTTTTCAAATTGGTTAACCTATAAATTTAAATACAAATATTAATAATTAATAATACTAATATATATATATATTAGATACAATTTTTTTAAACCTGATGAATCATTTGTAATAACCCTTAATATATATATATAAAAAAGGTATTTAAATTTAGAGGTTAACCAATTTATATATAGTAGAGACAATGATTATCTGGCCTACCATTAGATAATAAAATGTGCTATATCATAGTTTATTTTATAAATAAAATAAATGTAACATACAATTTATGTTTATTTCTAAAGTATTTCATCCAAACCATATTTATAACAATTACCTAAGTACTCGCCACACCCCTTTCAAAACTTTGAGAATTTTAACTTTTTTTTCCGTTTTATATTTATATTATTTTTCTACACCAACAAAATTCAATGATACACTTTCAAATGTAAAGTAAACAGTGATGAGCTAATAAAAATGGTTGTTTATAATAAAGAATATAAGTTCTGCTAAACTCTTAGAATAAGAGTGCTGTTTGAGATTTCCCTGCATAGCTGTAGGCAGAGCTCATAATTTCCTGATATCTACCATTCATGTATATCTATATCTGATTAAATAATCCGGGCGAAAGAAAATATTGCCTAAATTAAGATAACTACTAGAAAAGGTTTTTTAAGAGCTCTTAACGAGTTTTTATTTTGCTCTGCGTCTTGCAGATAATATCAGTTTGACTATTAGCACAGGGATCCCCAAACTTACCGAGAAGAGGGCCACACTATGCTATTTAAAGGACTGGGTGGCATGGATTAAAAAAAAAAAGAGAAGAGAGTATCCATATATACATGCACACACACACACAAACACTAAAACAAACAGAGAGTTTAAACCATTACTAAACGAGAATAGATGTAAGTTTATTTTTTCTTCAAGGGAATAATAGAGAACAAGCAGGTCAGATAAATATACACAACAATTAATTAATTTATTGGAGGTATTTAATCTACACTTTCTGAACCAATTGACAATATAATAACACGACTTATAAACTATCTTAACTCTACAAGAGAAAATACACCCAGCCCCCAGTCGTTAATTCATCATTGTGAAAGGGGAAACCCACATTTCACCAAAGATTAATTTTTTAGCCATGCCAGGAATCAAACTCAGGACCTTTAGTTCAGTAGGCAGACTTACTACACACTGAGCTAAAACAATTAATTAATACACTTATTGTATGAGTTTTTTCACTAGGAAACAATGTAACTTAAAAATACAATTTATTTGAATAGCCTATAGCTTTACAGCCATTAAACTGATGTTGGGCCAGATATTATTGTGTAGCGCACATAAATTGAAAAATCAAAGTGCGGCCTGCCGGAGCAGAGGCCTCTGTTGGTGTCAAGTGACAATCATTGATGCACACCCAGTGTAGTGTTTTATTTTGTTGCAAGATTAGCTTTCCAGACCATAGAAGTATCCTCTCCCTCCATAAATTGGAAGCGTTACTCTCAGCCCCTTAAATTGACAGACACTTTACGAAACGTGGCTAGCAAGTGCCGAGGAACTGTACCCCAGTATGGCTGTTCTGATTACTCGTTTACAATACTACCACCGGTCACATATGATGGCATGTATGTAGGTATTTTGTGTACTAAAAACAGGTGCACCATCATTTTGGTATTTGTCATTGAAATTTTTATTTAAATTTATGTTTTGTCAAAGTGTGTGATCCGGGCAAGCTCATTCCACCCTGCAGTTCAGTGTTTCGGGACTAATGATGATATTTGAATTTGCTATTAAGTGGTTGCTCTTTCACTATATAAAAACTAACAGCCCTTGCAGGTTTCATCACTAACAAATGCTTATTAACTTAGGAACCAAACACATTATTTTAATAATACAAACTAAACTCACCTCAATGTGTAAAGATGGCTGTGTTTTACTGGGTTTGTTATCATCTGACTCTGCCCCTTGATGAGCTGTTTCCCCAAATGTTGCAGTTGTACTGTACTGAACACCATCCATCCGTCCTAGATTCACACCGCTGCTTGAAATAATAGTAAAGAGCATAATCACTTTGGTATTAAAAAAATAATTAGAATAACACAAATAAAATATTTTGAAAAATTGCAATCTACAGAAAACAACTTTTCCTAGAATGGAAAGGTAAATTTAAAGAATGTAAAATATTAGAAAGTGAGCACAAGAACAATTTGTTAATCAAAACTATGTTTTAAAATTCCCTAACTTTTCCAGCAACTTTTTGTACATAAAAAAATAGAGATAGGTTGAATTCACTATTTTACGAATCTGAATCTCCAGTTTACCTTCAAATCCTGAATCTAAAATCAGAATCTTGGAAAAAAATTATGGACGTAAGAGGAAAGCTTAATATAATAGAAAGTACAAATAGTAAATAAATGTTTACAATCTTTCTTACTATCCATTCATTATAATATTCATACATTCAGTTAAGGCCTAAGCGTGTTAAATTACTGCTCTGGGGCCTGGTCGTTAATTTCATCCTATACTTATAAATGATTATGATGAACCACCAATGAGCAGTATTAGAGCTATAAGAAACCTCTTTTAATAATATGAATCTTGAATCATCAAATCTCTTTAACCCTTTTAGTGCCACGGCTATTTCCCCATTTTTGTAAGGGTTTGCGAGAAAATTGATCAAGCCTTTAGTTATGAAGCAATTATTTTGATTTTTCTATCATTTTAATTCGTATGTACTATTCTTTAATAAAAATAAATTAATACAATCTAATTAAAACTAATTAATTTCTAAATTTTAAATTTTTTATGTTTTTCAAAATTAATGCCAATTAATATATTTAAAAAATATATATATACATTTCAGTATTATTTTGTTGTAGTGCATTTAGTTTTATACAAAAAAGTAAAGTTTTGAAAATATATGATTATAAATAGTAATTACAGGAATTTTTATTGTATATTCTACATTAGATATTTTTGGACCGTTATTACTTACCTTAGAACAAGATATATTATATTGCTTACCACATGAATAAATATTTAGGCCTACACATAATGAATGTGTTTTTCAAAAAAAAACTTTTATAATGAATAATTTCATATTTTAAGAAATCTTTTCATTCACATGACATAACATGAAAATCTAAATAGTATATTTTTCTAAACTCAAAACAATTTAACCAGTACATTTGGAAACTATTTACAACAGTATGAATGTGAGCCACACCTATGTTTTATTATGCGGCTTGTACGTAAACTGGTGTTGCACTTCGCTTTGAGTATGTGACCGTCCCATTATAAATGAACTAAGCTCCCAGTTACAATAACAACTATTTACGGTTGATTTTTGTTGCCAATATTATATAAAATGATAGAGGGAAATGTTATCTTTCCAGTGATACATGACACTACTACACTATCTAACAGATAAAGCGAGAACTAGCTCAAATCTGGAGAGTCAACCTCATCGGCTCTGGCACTTTTAAAGGTAGTAGGCGTAGTCGATCAGATTGGCTCATAGCACTAAAAGGGTTAATTTGGATAGGAGGGATTCAAAGTCCCATCCCTAGTAAAAAATCAAATATATTACAATAATTATGTTACTAAAATTGTAACTTAAAGTAATAATATTTTTAAACAATACATTCTGAAATTGTGTCACCCTATGAAGCAGTTAGAGGATTTCAAACTTAAGAAAATTCCTTACCCAGGAACAGTTTAAAATTGTTATGAGACATAATTTTTTATCTTATTATTATAAAATAGACAAATCCTCATATATGTGCATAGCCACGATTCAATTTTGGCACAAGATATGCAGTAGAGGGGTGGAAAGACAACACGAAAATCACATGTTAGCTTAGAGAATTGAGATTAGTTTGATTAACAGAGATAACAATAGGTGAGTTTTCGCGGTTAACCTGATATTGATGTTAGTGAAATGTTTATGACCGAGACCAAACCAGAGCTTGGTTTGGTAACGTTTTCCTTCACCAAACTAAAGAGTATGCTTACGACCAATGAACAGAGAATTTGTGCGCCAATTTTAAAACAGCATCGCTTATAATGTTAAATTTAAACAAGTATAACTTCAAAATCAATGGATTTTAAGTTTTTGTAAATTAAAATGGACAGCAATTACTAGCTAAAAATACATGACAGAGAGTAGATACTTAAAAAACGGTTTAGTTATTGATAAAAGAGAGTAATGATCTAGGCCTATTTAATATTAAATATGTACCTCATGTTTCCTTAAGGTTATTTTGGAAAGATATGTTTAGCTTCACATGTTGAGTTGATATTAGGACTAGTCAAAAGCACAAATCTGACTAAGAATAACATTAAAAAGTGAATTTTCCTTCAATTTGCAGTACATGTAGTAGGATTACATAAATTCACCTACCAGCTATTAGATCCATTCCACCTCAAACACCATTTTTGCTTAAGAAAAAAAAAATCAAAATTGTTTTTGCACTCAACCTTGGTCAGAACCACTTGGTTGAAAACACTCAACACCAGCGTAACCAAGTCATCGCGAAAACTCACCTAATGTTAGAAGAGATTCACAGTGTGTATTAACTGGAAGAAAATGTTATTTTAACCATTATAAATAAAAGTTGGCTAGTTTTTTTTAGTATGTAAATATTCCGGAAATTTTATAAAATTCCTTGACATTTCCCCTGTTTACAACAAGTTGCTGGACTCTCTTAAGAAGTTTACTTTACAGTGACATATTTCAGAGAAAGCAAAAGCATAAAACACACAAAAAGGGCCTGAATCAGAAAAATCCCTTTTGATCATGCATTAGTATTCACCATTTTATAATTGTTTTCAAAACATTAAAAAAATGGATTAGAAAAGCAAAGATTATAAAAAGCACTCAAAGAATCTGTACCTCAAACTGAAACTAGAGTGGATTAAAATAAGTTTTTTTTAAATGGCTTGGAAACAATTTTTTTTATCTTAAAATATCCTAAATTATTATATTTTGTTAAAATATCAGTTTATCAAGTAATAACTATTTGAATTTAACAATTTTAATGGAAAATTTCAACTGGTAAAAAAAAAAGTCCAGTAAGTTTCATCCTACAATAATGAATTTTATTGATGCAATAAGTAACTATGACAATATTATTGACCAGAAAGGTGAGATAAAGAAAAAAGAAGGTAGAGAGAAAAGGGAATAAGAGGAGGTAGATAGAGAAAGAAGAAGGGGAACAGATGGATTAGAGAGAGAAAGAATAAGTGAAAAAGAGGGAAAAGAAGCTTAATACTTTGAGAACTTAACCGTTCCTCGTTGTATCTTATGAGTACCACAATATTAAAAATGTGTGAACTTTATACATAAAGCATGATTGTGTTAAATTAAATCCATCAGATTTATCCAAAGGGAACTAAATAACAATTTGCCACTGTAGTTCCTATAAAATATAATATATCTCTTAAATATTTGTAGCCAATAAACGATGAGATGTTATTTTTAGAGTGTGACATATGAGTAAGGATACAAACATTTCAGAAGACATGTTTTTACAAAATTTTACTCAACATACATATATACATACATACAAACATACCTAAACATACTGTTCCCATAGGGGATAAGCAATAAACTGTGCACATAGCTCAAAAAACAACAACTTCGTATTCAATCCATCCTAACTAACTTTCTCTTTGCGTATAACCCGAACGGGTAGTAAGACGCGGTGCTAATAACAACAAAACTTTCTCTTCACTTCCCAATCTGTTTATACTCTTTTGCTTCAACAACATTCATACACCAAGCGATAGATGTTCTTTTATTCTTAAAACTCTTAATGTTCCTCTTTTTCAGACATTTGATCAGGACATCTAACAGCGTCCTACATGGCCTACCCTTTCCTTTTGATCCACACACTCTACCATCATATATTTGCGTCATCACTAGATCAAAACTCATTCGATCAACATGCCCCAACAAACGTAAAACATTTATTTCACATTGACCCATTGGATTCCCTTTAAAACCACACTCCTTCAGCACCCATTCATTTACATAAATCTCTTAGATACCTCATTCCAACCACATTCACCTTGCTCTTGTGTTTCTCCTGACAAACCCACGCTTCACCTCCATAAAAGAATTTTGGCGTTAACATATTCTTATATACTGACATCTTTGTCTCTTTTGATACTTCATCTTTGCAATAGTCCACGTACATCCAACTATTCTCTGAGATACATTCACCCATCTACCGGTTTAACCGTATTCTCTCCTTCCATTTTTATAAAAACATTCTGCCCAGATAAACAAAATCATTCACTTGTTTCAACAGTTTTCCATTTATACTAAGCTGGCCATCAATAGGCGAGTTTTCGCGAGTGACTTGGTTACGTCTTGGTATCAAGTGTTTTCGAACATGTGGTTCTTACCAAGGTGGAGGGCAAAACCCATTTTGATATTTTTGCTTAAGCNGGGGGGGGGTGAAGATCTAATAGCTGGGAAGAGCATTTATGTAATCCTACTACATGTACTGCAAATCGACAGAAAATGAGCTTTTAAATTTTATTCTTAGTTAGATATGTGCTTATTTTGACTAGTCCTAATATTTACACAACATGTGAAGCTAAACATTTCTTTCCAAAAATAGCCTTAGAAAACATGAAGTATGTAAGTAATTTTAAATAGGCCTTTATCACATATTACTCTCTTTCTTTTATCCTTAACTAAACGGTTTTTAAGTGCCTACTTACTGTCAAGTATTTATAGTTAGTAATT
Source organism: Timema californicum (assembly GCA_902141385.1). Lineage (NCBI taxonomy): Eukaryota > Metazoa > Arthropoda > Insecta > Phasmatodea > Timematidae > Timema > Timema californicum. Next base: position 126,017 of record CABFOW010001372.1, on the reverse strand, counting down.
GCTATTCATCTAAATTTACAAAAACTTAAAATCCATTGACTCCAAAGTTATACCTGTTTAAATCTAACATAATACATTATGCTGTTTTGAAATTGGCACACAAATTCTCAGTTCAATAGTCGTAACCATACTCTTTAGTCTGGTCAAGGAAAGTGTTACCAAACCTAGTTCTGGTATTGTTTTGCTCATAAACATTTAGTTAACATCGATACCAAGTCAACCATGAAAATGATCTGGCCAAAAACCTCGATACCAGGTCAACCGCTAAAACCCGTCTATTTCCTGATCCGTTCGTAACCCAAAAACTATCACTTAAGTTTTGGAGACATTTGTACGAAGATCCATTCTTCCTGTCACCACAATCAAATGATTTAATGCACTCTGTAAGTCACCTTCATTCTCGGCCATTAATACAGCATCATATTATAAAACAGCACACTCACATTCACATTGTCCATTTTTACACCAACCGAATCCTCACAAGCATCCTTCATACTTTTCCATGAATACATTAAACAACCATGGAGACATAACACAATCTTGTTTAACATCTCGTTCAATGTCAAACCATTCGCTCAAAGGTCCATCCACCCTCACGCAAGTTTTACTTCCATCATACACAGCCTTAATTGTGTTTACTAACCATGCATCCCCACCATAATCTCTAAGAAGATTCCATAACATACTACTATTCACCCGATTGTATGCTTTCTCCACAACGAATGCACAATACAGAATTTCTTCCTTACTGCCATACATTTCTCAATCATTTGTTGCAATGCAAATATCTGGTTCATACAGCCTCTGCCTGGGATGAAACCACCTTGGACATGCCAAATATTGTCCGCAGTTTTTCCACACCCTCTCAATTAAGACTCTTCCAAAAACTTTGCCTGAAATACTCAACAAACTAATTGCCCTGTAATTCCTACATTCACATTTACTGCCTTAGCACAAAGAAACAATGACAACAATCTTGCAGTCACTAGGAACAATCAAAATCCCAGTACACACAATCTGGCAAGTAGTACCGTGACATAACACTTTCATAGCTTTTAACACCTCAGCCTTGCTAATTCCTTCACTCATCATAACATTTTCCCTATTTTCAGTCACTTACTCCATCACTCTCTTATGCTGTTTTCATCCCAGATATTATCCCTCAAAACATTAAAATACCTATCAAAACATGTTTAAAATTCATTGTGGAGTTTTTAAATTAATAATACACACACAAAATCATGATGAAATAAATCTTTTCACAAAATTTTCTGCTTGATTTTTTAAATGTGAATTATAATAAATTATGTTGATTTAAATGTAACTTGGCAACAACATTCTGATTTAAAAAAGAATGTATCACTTCCCTAAATATACAATGTATACATAACACAACCATTCAGTATGATAATTATTATAAATAATTTCTAATGTATTTTAAAATGGGGTAAATTTGACCCCATGATAATAATTGCAGAGTAGAAAAATTAATACTGTGTATCTTTAAATCTAAGAGACACTTTTTATTCAATTTAAACAGCTATAAAAACCGGGTGTCTCTTAGAATCACAGTTCTTTTCAATTTTTCCCACAGTTTACACACGGCACCACATGTTTTGTTTTCACACAGAAGCCTCACCTCCATGTTTGATCACACGACGACTCAGAAAAATCAAACTGATTCAAAGGGAAGTGATACCACCTACTGTATTATGTTGTTAGTAAATTGAATTCTGTAGTAAAATATTTGTTAGATAAATGATAGCTTTTTTGTAGAGGTCTGCGAGCTTGGGTTTTTTCATTCGAGCCGAACTCAAGTCGAGTATTTCTAAAAGCTCCCGAGTTTGAGTATTCTATATTCATAATTTAAAAAGTTAGAAGGTATATTAAAACACATGTTCTTAAAAGATGAATGACACTATTTTTAAAAATTGATTATTAAGTACATCAAAAAGCTTGAAAATGACAAGCCTAAAAAATTTTCGATCTAGAGCTTGAGCTTAAGTGACAAGCTCAAGTTTGAGTACGCGCAGAACCCTACTTTTTCGTGTTTTTTTTCTGTTGGTTGTACTGAAAAACTAAAGTGTGTCTTACATTCGATGGAATCATAGAATCAAAGATATACAGTATATTAGTTGAGGACTAGTCTGTAAGAGATTCAAAGTAATTGTAACTTGTAATATTAACTGGCTTAATCGAATTAAAACCAGATATTAAAAACAAATGTGCTATAAAATATTTTGCAAGTTAACCACAATTTAAAATCTTTAAAACATTAAACAACAAAAAATATCAAATAAAACTTTGATTCAACTTCAAGAATATTTTATGTAATCGATTTGAGTTTGCTTCTAATTAAAAAAGTGAAATTCGCACAACCCTACACTATCACTTGGATAAAAGTTGATTTGTTTCCATTTCTTTAGCTAAACAGATATTTTATTTACCACAAATCAGCTTCTCTACACACAAGTTATTGCTACAGATTCAATGAGTACTTTGCACAGTGGGCAGGTTTAAGTCCCAAAAGCAAGCTGCAGCCCCAAACTCACTTGGCAGCAGTGCCACGAAGAAAGGACAACACACCAGTTCGGCGAGAATCTGTCGACTCAGCCCCACTCTCTTGTTCTGTTTGGGATTGACCACTCTTTCTTTTGTGACTAGGACTGCAATTCATGCAAATATGGCAGGAATGTTAGGTCAGAGCAAATTATCAAGAGTCTCAAAGGCACAACTGTTAATCTGTTTGATTATTTAATACTATACTGAAACAACTCGAATCTATAAATACAATCAAATAAGACTAAAATAAATGTTACACGCTAATATTTTCTATATTTTAAATTTTATTTTGTATTGCTTAAACGTCAAGACCCAATTAGTTGTATTATTACTCTCAGGTAGACATCCTTCCCTATCACATTTTAAGTAACCCATTCCATGGCAATAGCATAGCTAACTGCGCAGGACTGGCAAACACTTTTCTAATCGTATATTCTTACTTGGTAAATATTTTCGCTACTCATTTGTTTTATCATTTATTGCTTTATTAATGGCCATAATATAGCAATGAACTGTTAGCTCCATCATGAAGTATTCAGTCTTGCTAAAAGTACAGTGGTTCATTGATAGATAACATTACAATAACATGTTGCAATGAAACGGTGATTCACACCCACATCATGAATGTTTGGACAAATAAAGACATTGTTCAACCTCTTTCCTGTGTCAGTTTCCAATTATAAAAACTGTAATTTCAAAAATAAATGCGGTTTTACTTAGTTTTATCTACACAAATAACAAATTGTTGAGAGTATTTATTTGACCATGAAGCATACACAAAACTTGAGCAGTGTTTGATTAAATCTTTAATGGGTTTAAATTTTAATATTGTGCTTAAAAATATGAACGGGCAACAAGTAGTCAAGTGATGACTAGAGACATTACAATTAAATCATATACTTGGTTTCCAGCTAAAACATGCTATATTTAAGCTTTTCTCTTGTGCTTTTGTGATTAAATATTTAAACTAAACTAATAGAGTTTAAGTACTTTGAAAAGAAACTAGTATTTCAACAATTAAACCTTACTTGACTCTTGATGTGGTTAGAAGTGTTATAAGCAAAACACAGTTCATGCCAAGACACTATCCAGAAAAACTGAATGGATGCTCCTTTCCCAAAATTCAATCATCATAGAATTATTGAATATTTAAACTGGATTAACTTAGTTGCTTTTGAAAATTAAAAGCAAGATACAGTCCAATTTTTATAGGAAGAGACTTATTTGACAGCTAGAAAAGTTACTAAATCTACTTTCACTAGTGGACTGTGAGCTAAAGTTTACCAATTCAAGTAGAGCTTGGGTCGAATAAATACTTTAGTTTAAAACTTAATTTTGTAAATAAGTCTTGGTCAGGTGTTATGAAGGAGGTTTTCCCTATGTGATTTCTCACTCTACCACCATGCAAGTGTTGGTACATTTCCTCCAAAAGTCTAACCTTCTCATCCCTATTTAATTATAATGAGTAATTTGTGCATATAGCTCAAACGATACAAAGATTTCATGAAAAAAAACCCAATCATTTAAAAAACTAACCGTGATTAAGTACATTATTGATTTTTGAATATACCTCCAATAGTTAGTGACCCAAAATTTAATTCATGATCAGACATAATGCACAATCCTCTAGCTTGGCTAACTACTGATATTCAGGTCTGAGGTCCGATTTCCTGTATGCAAGGAAAATGTATCCCTATTGAATTTTAGTGACATTTTAAAGGCCAGAGAAATGGGGGTTGTGTATATTCTAAATTTAAATTAGTTTATAAGTTGTGGACTGATTTAATAAATTGGTTCAAAAAATGCACGTTAAGTGTCTAAATAGAAACAACTCATAAGGCATACAATACTCGGCAGAGAAGTACTATTTTACAAAGAGCTCAACATTTATGAACATAAAAATCCATCAAGTTTTAGCTTGAGTATTTTTTAAAGCTCTCAAAGGTTGAAATTCACACATTCATATAGATGTCACTTTTGACAGATATTATTGATAGCTATAAAATAACACCAAGAGAATAGTAAAATGTTTTCAATTTGAACCATAAAAACTATGTTTGTATTTTCTAAAATGCCCTTCTTATTAAAATTGGAATGTAAATACTACAGTTGATAATACAACATTTCTTGAAGAATGCTTAGAAAAATTTAGCAGTTGAATGGCCTAGCTTAATATGTAAGCCTTTGTTTTGGTTTTTTGTAATCTGTAATCTCCAAATCTTGTAGATTTTTTAAGATAACAGTTTTTACTTGCTTTATCACATTCAGAACTTGATTTACAAATAAGTAAAAAGAAAATAGTAAACACAGAAAGAAACATGAATTTAAGTGCAGTATTTTTGTAGTTTTTATAACTTTTTTTTGACACGATTAATAAAATAGTGTTTCAGTACATACATTTAGTTTGATTTTCTATTTATATAAATCTCAACGGTTCTTGAATATCTTTCATGGCTATCCTATATATGGTGAGAACTTTTTCTCTCATTTAAAAAGTTTTTAAATAAATTTCATCATGTTCATGGCAAATATTCAAGGATAGTTCACATTACTAAGTGTAGTTTTAAAATAATGGAAATTGATAAAACTAAAGAAAGGGTAAAAATAAACTACTAAGAATAAATTTGATGAAGAAAGCCCACCTAGGCAAAGAGGAAAAATGTGGGAAGAGTCCAATGCACAAAGGTGACACCTTCTTCCTTTCTTCTGTCTTCTATAGTAGAAGTAGTCACACACACATTTTAACACAAATATCATAATATTTCGGCATTGTTGCCTTTATCAAACACAAAGAAGAAGAGTACAAATAACACAAACAATGGATTACCCCATTTTGAATTTTAAAAAGAAAAAATTCAAATTCAAAATGGGGTAATCCATTGTTTGTGTTATTTGTACTCTTCTTCTTTGTGTTTGATAAAGGCAACAATGCCGAAATATTATGATATTTGTGTTAAAATGTGTGTGTGACTACTTCTACTATAGAAGACAGAAGAAAGGAAGAAGGTGTCACCTTTGTGCATTGGACTCTTCCCACATTTTTCCTCTTTGCCTAGGTGGGCTTTCTTCATCAAATCGATTCTTAGTAGTTTATTTTTACCCTTTCTTTAGTTTTATCAATTTCCTTTATTTTAAAATTATCTAGCCATTGGGCCACCTCATTTTTACACAATTACTAAGTGTAGAATATAACTAAAAATACCTACTGGAACACTATTTTATTTATTTTGGTCAAATAATATTTTCCCACAAAATAAAAAGAAAAGCAAAAAGACTGGCCTTAAATCACATTCCTTTCAAGCCCACCTTAAGAATGCGAGTTAACTTAAGACTGTCCAAAACTGGTGTTTTATTCTCATGCAATCTTGAAATTTACTAATACCTTGCGCTTGGTGGATCCCCAAACGAGTGTTGTTTTGCTATGGCATCATCCAGATTGCAGTGGTAGTCTGGTGAACTAAGAGCGTACGCAATGATGGAGGATGGTTCATTCTCATACACAACTATAGGCACAGTGCAGCCTAGAGAAGAAAGATGGTGCTCCTGGGGACTCAATGAACTCTGGAACAATACAATATACACATCGTAAGGGAAAAACATTCTCAATACTAGAGTCTCTTAATCACAGGAGGCCCCTCAAACCCTAGAATAAAACTTCAGTAAAATTCCCGATTTTCCTGAGAACAAATTTCGAATGAAAATGTTTTGTAGAAGTATTGAGTGCAGTACTGTATTTGAGCAGGTATTATTAATACAGATTTCTACTTGATAGCTATGCTAGTAAATAGCTTATTGGAGTTGTATATAATTAAAATCTCAATTATGTTGTGAAACACTTTAGGAAGAATCTAGTGTTAAATAAATTGTGTATTGTTTTCTCTAGAGAGAATTTGGCACGAACCACCACAAGTAGGACCTACTCCCTCTTTACCCGCCCACTCCCTTACCTTATCTACAGCCATGGAATTAGGCTACTCTACATCCTCATTTCTAGGGGTGTGCGAATCTTCAAAAACTTCAACAGTGATTCAAATAGGCATTTGCTTCAACTTTGACTTCGATTCGAGAGTAAAATTCTGGATTCGACAGTTAAAAGGCTTTTTTTTTAAAAAAAAAGAAGTTAAAATACACACTTGTCTGTATTTTTAAAATTAATTTTCTGCTGTTACTTTCATGATAAAATAGTGTTAGTATAAAAAAATATGTAGTAATTATATTACATCTTATGAAAGTAACTTAATTTATCAATTTAAAACCAAATATATTAACTAAATTTGAAATTATATAGGTTTTTAAAAATTATATTTAATACCTAAATTTACACAGTTATGCAAAGTACAATATTTTTATCCTACATTAAACATTTTTTTGAATATTCAAACTTTGATTTGGCTTTGGGAATATTTCATATTAATTAATTAAAACTTCACTTCGCAATTAAAGAGTGGACTTTGCACATTCCTACTTTATTTTTTTTACAATAGAAAGTAATTTTCCCTTTGTAAAACCTGCTCAGCCAAGACATGTTAAACAAAAGGTTATACAAATGTTCCCCATTCAAATGAGAACACAAAAACTATAGTGGGAATGTAGGAAGAAATTTGAATAAAATAAAAAAATATTTTTGCTGTCAACACTGATATTACACTATGGTGTTAGTATTATTTTATAGGTATCAATACACATGACTGGAATTATAAATATATGAAAACTGTTTCAGTACATTTCAAAATTGTCAAATGTATTTCTATCTAAATATGAATGTACCTGAGAATGTTATCACAATCAAGATGCATGGTAGCCACACTTTAATTAGCCTGACAAGAAATGTTGGCAGTCATATTAACGATAAAAATATCAAATTAATAAAATTATTTTTCTAGAAATTTAACATGAAGTCAAGTTTAATAAGTTCCAAGTAGTTTGGTTAGGCATACACAAAGAGTTAACTTTATCTTTGAATAAAGTCTCTTAATATTATTTAATTGCCGACAAAGGACCCAATTCAAGAACTTTTCTTGGGTTTTTCCTTAAGCTTGTGATCTTAAGTATAGTTCCCAGTTTTCTCAATCAATGGCCACCCTGTGTATGCATTTCCTTTGTTGTCTACTAACCAGTTACAGTTGTAGCAAACAGTATTATCTATGACCATTGATATTTGGAACACAACACTAGGCTAAATTATTGTTTGAATTAGGAGGGATAGCCATCACACTTGCCTTTGTTTGGATAAAACACTAAAAACACACCTGTGCATTTTTTAAGACAAGCTTTTACTGCCACAGATTCATCACATTAAGATTAAGGATGTACAAGAACTATTTTTTCAATTCACGATGATCTCTAGACAAGAATATAAAAAAGTATTGAGACACGAGAATGAGACGAGAAAATGTCCTTTGAAAGTAAAAAAATGTATATTATTATTTATTAAAGTAAATATATAGTTTATAGAGTTCTTTTTTGACATTTGAGCTGACGCTTGATGTTGATTGTCTTATATATAGTTCATTCAAACACTTGAGATACTTAATAAACATTTTAAATGCAATTAATAAACTAGTGATAGGAAGTTACAATGAACACCATTTATAATTTAATTTTGTAGTGTAACAGCTTATATTGTCAAAGTTTGATATAGAAAAACAATATTTATAACCAAAACATTTCTTAATGAAGGTTTTTTGGGGGGGGAATGCGGCCAATTTTTGGGTTACTATATTATTATTGGAAATAATAAATTCCCTGTTTGGTTTTATAATTTCTTAGGGCCATTATTTGCTTTTTTTTTTTACTTCTCAAATTTTCATTTACAATTTTCAACTTTCGAGACTGAGTCTCGCACATCCCTAATTAAGAGAGTTACATTGCATCCATTAAAGTTTCCAGTCTGCGGCCTGGGCCCGTTTTTTATTCCAGACATATTTTCCACTACCGGCTTGTTAGGCTTGTCATAGCTTCATATGCCTTATAATATAACTTAAGACTAGGACAGGCACAACATCCAGTCCTTGTCTGTTAATTCATCAATGAAAATTGTTTCAGACATGACGAGAATCAAACCGGTGAGCCCTAGATCAGTAGACAAACACGCTACCGAGTGAGCTAAGGTGTCGGACACATTAACACATTGAACACCACACCCGAGCTATGCTCGATCTAGCGTATCTACTGTTACTATGCCCAAGCTACATTCGGGTCCTCTTTTAAGTGTTTACATACACAATTACCCGAGATACGCTCAGGTATAATGTCCGTTAAATGTTTTTTAAGACTGTCTTAGTTCATAAAAAATATACTAGGTGGCAGCACCAGATGGTTTTTGTGAAAACTGCAATGTAGCATTGTGTGCACAAAATTGTTTTGCTCTCTATTAAACTAAGGCAAATTATTGTTAGTCCAATAAGTAATTTAATTCATATAATTTGTAATTCATTTATGATTATTTTTTTGTAACAAAATGTGTAAAAATCTTTAATTAAAAGAAATAAAAAATTGTCTAATAAAATTTAAAAAAAAGTTTTATGTACAAACACTACCACACAAAGTTTTATAAAAAATCTTTATTCTAAAAAATAAAATAAAGTTCATACAAAATCGGAAAGATTATAAATTACTATAATAATCCCACAAAAAAAAGTATTATCACAGTAAATCTTCAAAATATCACAAATTTGGCCGGTATCTGACAGTTAACCGTGCAATTTCATGCTGTGCAGAATGTGTTAAAAGAGTAGACAAATAAAAAAGAAGATTACTCTCTTAACCTAAAGAAGATATCTTTGATAGTGAAATCTTGAAATGTGTTTGTGTTTATTTTAATCTATTATCTTAAAGGTTAATGTGCTAGCTAGCCCTCTTGATTTAAAAAAAAACTATATGCATATTATAATTTAAATTGGTAAATTTTGATTGAAACAAAAGAAAAAATTAGAATTTTGCTTTATGAACAAATATTTAAGGTTCATCCTTTAGTAGAGTTTTTAAATATGAACCGTTTATGATAAAATTTAGTATATATAGGAGGATGGCTCCTTGAATTCCTCGAATACTTAAGGATATTCAAGGAGTAACAACAATTTCAGATTCAAGACTTAAATCTATAAAACAATTTTTTTTTCTTCAATTTTTTTAAGTGAAATTTGTTCTAGAGTTTTAATACTACTTATTGGTTCAGAACCAATTATAATTTTAGTATGAACTTAACAACCAGGCTCGAGAGCAGTAATTTAACACTTAAATAAACATATGAATTTTATAATTAATGGAGTATATTAAAGAATGTTAACATTTACTACTATTTCAATTTTCTAATTTTCTATTATACATATATTTCCTCTTATCACATGTGTTCCAAGATTCGGATTTGACTCAACTTTAGTATGCTTGCTAGGTCTCTGCAAGTACTTGTACTCCGAGCTTCGAGTGAGTTCATCGCTTAAGCTCGAAATCGAGATCAAAAGTTTTGTAGGCTCGTCATTTTTGAGCTAACACTTGATGTACTTAATAATCTATCTTTAAAACACAATAGTAAGAATAATCTATTTAATTGAGATAATATCAGCATTTCGACTTATAAATCATTCGGTTACTTAACAAATTGTTAAAAATTAGTTTCAATTTTCACATTAATAACTTAATAGATTAATAATATTTAGCACCGCGTCTTACTACCCGTTCGGGTTATACGCTTTAAGTACGAATTACGCTAATGGATTAGGAATTGGGAAGGTTGGATTAAAGGAAGTGAACCTGAATTTGCGTGGATGGAGAGTGGAAAACCATTTAGGAAAAACCACCCCCAGTTCACCCGACCGAGATTCGAACCTCGATCTCCCCGTCCTCAGCAGTCGAGCTTAACACGACAAGCGCGTTAGCCAACTACGCCACCGAGGCAGGTAACTTAATAGAACTTTAAAACCACTTTCGCCCAGTAAATTTAGTCAATATTTTGTCCATTTTGAATAATACTTGATTGAAGTTGTTTACTTGTATTGCCATGGCAAAGCAATGAAAATAAAACTAGCTAAGAAGATTACTAAATAATTGAATGATTCTTTTTAATATTTTTATCTGGTCTTTTTCTAAAATAATATATGTTAGATTAAAAATTTAATATAAACCTAAGATATTTAAAATTTGTATTAATTAATACGTTTAGCTACAAAACTAGCATGGGTTTAATTACTATTTAGTAATATAATTAAGTTGGTTAATCTGTTTAAAATCAATGTTGATCTTATTTAATGCAACCCGCCCGCCTCGGTGGTGTAGTTGGCTAACGTGCTTGTCGTGTTGAGCTCTACTGCTGAGGACGGGCAGATTGAGGTTCGAATCTCGGTAGAGTGACCTGGGGGTGGTTTTTCCTAATCCACTCTCCCTCCACGCAAATGCGGGTTCACTTCCTCTAATTCAACCTTCCCAATTCCTAATCCATTAGAGTAATTAGTACTTAAAGCATATAACCCGAACGGGTAGTAAGACGGGGTGCTAAATATTATTTAATGCAATACATAATTTACCAAATTTACTACATTTAAATTTAAAAAGCATTTACTATTTCATATTGTTTGCTAGAAATATTATTTTTAATTTTAAAGTATCAGTATCAACTTTTCTAAGCATAAAAAATTGAATTGAAGTAAATTTCTCAATAAAATAATGTTTAGCGAGAGCCTGTACAACGCGCATGTGCAACTGCTAATAGAGTAATGGAAATGGAACAGAAGACGATGTACGATTACACTAAGGAATAATAAATGCAATACAACTACACTAAGGAATAATAAATGTGTTGTGTGTAATAAATAAACAATCTCTTAACTAGGCCTATAATAACAAACACGAGTTTAGTAACTATTCTAATTTTAGATTTATGAAGCCACTCCTCTGATGACGTCACCAAAGCGTCTTGTGCAACGGCTTTGTTAGTTCCGGTGTTTATCTCGAGTGGCGAGCATCTGCTCTTTGTTCTTTAATAGTTTATTATTCTTTCATAAATAAAACTAACAGGTTATGGGCCCAGGACGCTGTATTAATGGTTTGGAAGAAGATAAACATTGACTATTTGTTTTGTTAACGTGATAGGGCAGTGTAAATGCGGTAATATAAATATAAGTATCGTTAGTGCCGCCTGAAATCACATCCATTAATTCAAGATGGCCGGATTCTCGATGCATATAGAAAAGCTGGGAAAGGAAAACTATGATACATGGATACAACAAATGGAAGCAATTTTAATTAAGAACGACCACTGGGAATACGTCGATGGAACTAATCCTAGGCCTAAAGCGGCTGTAGGTGCTAACGCGGAAGCAATTGCTGATACCGCTAGACACGCGGCCACGTGGGACAAAGCTGACCGTAAAGCTAAAGCTGATATTATTTTAGCTGTGAGTCCTACAGAACTTTGTCA
>CABFOW010001372.1:83234-110811 GCA_902141385.1 Timema californicum | reverse complement strand
TCTCGTACCAAACACATTGACATTCGGCATCACTATGTGCGTGAAGTTTTTGAACGAGGCGAAATCAATGTGAAATACATTCCAACAAACAAGATGGTAGCTGATGTGCTCACGAAAGGACTGTTCGGACCAAGCCATCATCAGTGCATACAAGGACTTGGCGTGATAGACATTAATAAAGTTAACGCGTGTTTGAGAGGGGGTGTTGTGTGTAATAAATAAACATTCTCTTAACTAGGCCTATAATAACAAACACGAGTTTAGTAACTATTATAATTTTAGATTTATGAAGCCACTCCTCTGATGACGTCACCAAAGCGTCTTGTGCAACGTCTTTGTTAGTTCCGGTGTTTATCTCGAGTGGCGAGCATCTGCTCTTTGTTCTTTAATAGTTTATTATTCTTTCATAAATAAAACTAACAAAATGAAATATGATTACCTTCAGTTTTTTAATTGTTTATGATGCTTAAGTTTTCTTATACTGTAAATTAAGTTAATGAAGCATATTTTAAGGAAATATTAGCTTATTAAAATGGCAATTTTATTAACTTTTTATCAAAACAGTGTAGAAACACTCTACAATAATGTAAAGTGATAGTTAAAGAAGCCAATCTCGAAGGAAAGGATAGTTAGGTTAGGCCTACATATAAACAAAAACACTTCTCTATTTTATTTCTACATTTTACACTACCCACTTCTTAACACTTTCACAGTTGCATATTATTTTGAATTTTAGGAAATATTTATTTTTCACATGAAGAGACATTAATGAAATAGTAATATTCCCAAAAATTCAAACTAATGTGCAACTGTGGAAGTTTTAAAGAATTGGAAAGTGTAAAAGTTTAAGAAGACATGAAAAAAGAAGTGTGTTTTTATATTTAGGCCTAACCTAACTATCCTTTCAGATTGGCTTCTTTCACTATCACTTACTTTACATAATTGTGTAGTGTTTCTATGCTGTCTTGTTATACATTTCCAAGTCGTCATGTAATTATCAATTTTATTAACTTTTTTTGATAATAAGTTAGTATAATTTTAATGTCCTTAATGACATGAGTGTTGAAACCATTGTAATTATTATTTTGTTAGATTTTTATTTGAGTGTTCTTGTTTTTAAATTGTGTATTATAAGTGTTATTTCTAATTTAAAAATCAATATTTCCATTATTAAATTTTTTTTCTCAAAATTATTTACTATTTATAAAAATAGTGTAATTCATCTTTTAAGAACATGTGTTTTAATATACTTTATAACATTTTAAAATTATTAATATACAATACTTTAACTCGACTCGAACTTGGGAGCTTTTAGAAATACTCGACTCGAATGAAAAAACCCGAGCTTGCAGACCCCTAATGCTTGCCATAAAACATTATTATTTTTATATATTTTTATATTGGCAAACAATTCTTGGGCCAGAAGTAGCCCAAATGTATCTTAGTTAACTGTGTTATCTGTGGTGTTCAAGCATGAATCACCAATTGTCATTTGCGAGTTATGGTTCCAAAATATAACAATTGAGAGTTTGGTCGAACCCACTATTTTATGAATCCGAATTTGAATCTTCAAGTTACATTTGAATTATGAATCTAAAATCTGAATCTGAATCCGAATCTTGGGAAAAATTATGTACATAAGAGGAAATATAATTATAATATAATAGTATTAAATACAAATAGTAACTAAGCGTTAATATTTTTTTCTTATAATCAATTAATTATAACATTTATACATTCAGTTAAATATTGAAATACTGGTCTGGTGCCTTGTTGCTTGTTTAGTTGAACCTAAAATTATATTTAAAAAGCATTAAGGATTTGGATCTCAAAAAGTTTTCTAAAATCCTCGAATCTCAAATTTCTTTAAAGATTCGAGGACCCTTCCCTAATAAAAATGTTATATATTTTTAACATTATGGAAAATAGACAGCATAGTTTACAGATGAAAATTCCTTTTTACCTGCAAGGCTGCTGAACCAGATGTAGAGGGTAATAATTGTGACAGAATAGTCTTCACACTCTTTTTATCTGTGTTGGGATGTGACTGTTTCTCCTCTTGAGCTGCACTTACATCTGACGGAGTTCTCACATGACCTCTAGGAGACCCTTGGGGTTGACCCCCACACACTTCCTCTACAGCTAAATAACAAAATAATTCTCAGTTAAAGATAACCTTTCTCCCTGTTTAATAGATTGGACTTATGCCCTATAAAAAATCGAGTAATATCAACTCTTGACTATATGAGCACAAATTACTAATAATTTGTACAATGATGAGGATTAAAAGAATCCTAAAAAGTATTGTTTTTGCTATGGTTGATAAACATCAAATGTTTAGTTTATTTAATTTGGTAATATGCAATACAGAGCCCGGTATATGATATGAACCATACAGAATGATTAAATATTTGTTTAAATCAAAGGTAAAGAAAATATAAGTAAATGGCAGGCAAGTTAAATAACAATGCATCAAGAGAATGCAGGATTTGAACAACAAAAGAGAGATTTGTAACTGCCATTTTATTTGTGTCTTTCTTCATTTAATCAAAGAATGTCCAAAGATTAAAAATCACTTGTAATGTTTAACTAACAAGAATAGCGAAGAGAAGATTGAAGCATGAGGAGTCTTTGAAGAAATAAACAGAGAAGCTTACTTACTCGAGCCGAGTTGAGTATTTCAAAAAGCTCTAAAGTTCGAGAATACTCATTATTTGAAAAGGTTTAGAGAATATATCTGTTTATTTTAAAACTAAAGTAGTATATTTTATGTGTCACCTATCAAAACAAATTGAACATGTAAATTCACATATTTAAAATTTGAGATTTTAAAAATATATGAAAATGATACATATTATTGAAATAAAAATGGCACTAATTTAAAAAAAATCTATTTATGGTTTAAATTACACACATTTACAAGTAGAAATTGTTTAGATAGGACACTAAAAAAACACTGGTTTTTAGGGTTATATCCTAACTATTTCTGCAGGTTTTTAAGTGTTTTAGCTAAATACCAAAAACACACTAAAAAGTGTTAGCATTCTAGCTAAACAATTTCTGCCGTGTTTTTTAGTGTTCTATCTCCATAATTTCAACTCCAGTATCAACAAGTGTGATGGATAGCCCTCCTAATTTTAACCACAATTTAGTCTAGGGTTCTATTCCAAATAACCTTATAAAATTATTTAGTCATCTATTACATATTTTTATTTTCATTGCTTTGTCATGGCAACACAACTTCAATTGAGGATAATTAAAAATGGACGACCTTATTGAATAAGTTTACCAGTCAAAAATATTTTTAAAGCTCTAATATATTATTGTGAAATATGATATTAATTTTAACAATTTGTTAAGTCACTGAATGATTTGTAGGTGGAACTGACAAAATAATATAAATTAATAGCCTATGCTTTTCATTATATTTTAAAAATTGAGTTGTACATAAATTAAGTGGAAGCTCAAAAATGACGAGCCTAGACAACTTTTGGTTTCAATTCTGAGCTTAAATTAAGAGCATGGCTCAAAACTCAAAATCTGAATTTTCACAGAGACCAATACTTTATACATGGCTTACCATCTGTGGAATCAGTCATCTTGTTTTGAGTTTCACCTAAAGTGTCCTCGATATCTGTTGCTTCTTCAGAATCAACAATCACGGTAACACCTACTCCTTCACCAGAGGTGAGAGGTGACTCCCGTCCTTCAGAACAGCTACTAGTATCATCTTCTAATAGCCGGGTGATGGACTAAAACATACAATACATGTTATATACAGGTAGTGATAATTTCACAGAACACTAATATTTGCCATATGTTATTAATATTAGTTAAATTCATTTTAATTTGAAGTAAGGAGTAAGTATGAATGAATATTGTAAGGAACATACTTGGTAGAACGAAATTGGTTGATTGATTGATACACTTCTAAGTCAATTAATGATACAGATTATGAAAAAAAGGGATGGTTAAACAAAAGGGAGATTGTTAGAACATTAAAAGATATATGCTAAGTCTATTAACAATATGAATTGATGGAAGTGATAAAGAATTAATTATTCAGGGATGAAAATTGATATGTCAGGAATTTACTCACTTATTTAGATAAATTATTTTCCTAAGAATCACCTAGAATAGGTTCAAGTATAATTTGAATTTAGAAAAAATATATTAAAATAACACCACATCCCGCCAAAAACCCTGCCCTCATTCCATAGTAGTTTAGACCTGCTCAGACCAGTGTCGTGAAGATTTGTACCCATTTTTATTTTTTCCCCTTGTCACATGATTCTCTCTTCCATTGAACACTATGTATGTAACTTCATTTTTTTTTCATCTATCTATATTCAATAGCACTCACCAACCGATACACTAGCGACATCTCAAGCATCATTACCCAATTTCCCTAACGCTTACGTTGGTCACATGATATTTTCTGGAAGATTCATAATAAAAATTATAAATTAACAAATTTATTAAACACAAATTCATTACACTGTGTTAACAACGGGGACAACACCTCAACCCCACTACGAGGGTAAGCTTGATAGTTTGATTTTGTTTATAGTATACAGTAAATTAGTCAATTTCTTGTCATTACCTCTTTCAATTTTGTTGAACCTTTAAACTTTTCTTAATATAATTTTACAACTCAATACTTAATATTCCGCATTGGTTTTGTCTCGGACGTGAGGATGGCGTAACGAGTGCCAAAACTTCTCTCACATACTTGCTGTTATCTTCTCCTCCCATCTATTCCTTGGTCTACATTGTGGTCATTTCCCAACATTTTTGATCTCCATCATTCTCCTTGAGATACTTTCCTTTTTCATTCTCATTACGTATCCAAACAATCTCACCTTTGCTGCCTCGAGTATCTCATGTACCCCTTGTGCCCAACTCTTGCCCAAACATATTCATTTCTAATCTTATTTTCCCCAGTGACAGCTAACGTACGCCTTACAAACCTTATTACCGTGGCTTCCACTTTTATGATCTCCTTGCTTAAGATATGTCTCCACTGGAGAAACATAGAACAACTTTTGTGTTGCACAATGTTGAAAAGATGTTTCCCATTCGAAAATTACTTGATCAACTTTAGGCAACAAACTGTCCATATTGGAGAAAAGTTGTTGCATCGCATTGGTGTTTGTTGTCTATAGTTAAAACTAGATGCAACAATGAATCTACCAGTGCTGTGGATTCTGAGTAAGAAGCAATTTTAGGTGAAGTTGGAGTCGGTAGGACTGTACAAACTCTGGCTCTAAAATATCTCTATTTGATGATAATAATAATAATAATTATTATTATTATTATCTTTATTGTCATCATCATCATATTTATTATGTGTTCTGTCTTATGGCAGGTCCATTCCTTTTGTCAGTAAACTTAGCCAACACGCCTTAGCCCTATTCTCTGTCTCCTTCAACTCCCAGAATTTTCTTGTTTCCTTATAGTCACCCTGTATTTGAATCCTCCTCCTTCCTAAGATCCTCTTTCCCTCAACCTTTCCTTTTATGACATTGTGCAGAAGACAATTCCTACTAAGGATATGCCTGATACAGTTTGCTTCACACCCAAGAATCACATCCAAAATGGATCTCTTCTCAACCACTTCTAACACTCCACAAAATCTACAACTTTACGAGTGGATGCTAGTTTATAGATACTAATAACTTCTCTATATGCTTCAGAGTGTAGTTAGTTTATTTTCACATGAATTTAAATTTACAGTTGAGCCAGTTTTGTCAAACGTGTAAACATTGTACATAATATACATTAAATAGAGGGTGTGCCCATATATTTCTAAATTTTGATATGATCGTCCAAAACACGTCTACTCCATTAAACATCCAAGCGTGGAAGTCCTTCTATAAGACTAGCGTATTGCTGAGCTGAGGACTGTGAACCACGTAGTTTCTTACTCTTGAACCCAGATCACTACTTGATTTCTTTCCATCGACCAATGGGGGTTATTTTCTACGAACACGAAAGCTAAAAACAGACGCGGCTTTACTCTGCACCTGCTATTAATTACTGCGTAATACAACCAGGAAATAAACCATGCTTCTGACACGGGCAGCTAAACAAAAGAAAAAAAAAGAAACATGGCTGTAGTTTAGAAAATATGAGTTTAATTTAAATTAACTGAAATGAATATGAAAATATTTACTCTTAAAAATGATCTCAAATATTAATAAAGACAGGAAAATCGATATCATGACACAATCTTCTTAGAACTTATTCTTTTGTCACCCTGTCTGCCTGTCTGAGCTTCTCAAGCCTTCTCCAGCACCACATTTCAAAGCTTGCCAATATATATGGTAGCAATACCATTTTTTTAAACTCTATTCCTTTTTTATTCTTTCAAATCAATATTTGTAATTTGGGTTGATAAATGTACTTAAATATGTATTTATAAGGTCAAAGAAGCTTCCCATGAAGTCATATGCATTGAAGCACTTTACTGCAGTAGAATTGTTATTACTAATTAATATACTTTATCCATTTATGAAAGAGTTGGAAAATAGAAAAATAGAGTCAGAGATGAAGGCTTGGTGTATAGACTCTACAGCCCTGATGTCTGCACTAAAGAAACAGTTTATAGTCAAACTGCTACTTGTAACAAACACCAATATGTGTTTAATGTGACATCAACATGATATAACAGAGCAACTTACATCAATAAACATCAACTTTTCAATTGTAACCATGTTGCTGTTGTTATGTGTTGCTCAATGTTTCTCCAGTGGAGAAGCAACTTTACATCTGATGACCATGCTTCAACTGTATACCTAGCTATGGGTAAAAAGTATGTCCTATTTAACACACTGTCTCTATTTGATTAATATTTTGTATTCATTTTAACACGAGGGGGGGAAACCACAATGGTAAATTTTTAATCAATCTTTTTTTCAAAATTAATAACTGATATGGCAGGTATCGATTATTAAAAACTTAGCACCCAAAAGAAACACAAAATAATATTTTAATGGTAGTAAAATTATTTGACATTCTTTTTCTCCTGAAAACATTTTGCATTCAACCAATTATTATATACAAACAAGATAAATTATAAACTTTCAAAAATTATTCTAAAAGTAGTTATTTAGCTTTAGCAAATTTAACCTTATATTAACTTACTCCTTCTGCTTCTGGCAAGCTGGAGTTAAGGGATACTGGTTTCATATTGTCATTATTCTTTTTCTTTGAATGGACAGCTATATCTTGAATTCGACTATTCCATGATGTAAATCCTTCAGCAATGAGTTGCTTCAGATGTACTACAGAATCCTCGATACGCCACATCAACAACTGAACATCTGAAAGGCAGAGAGGTAATGAGGGCAAACCATTAAAACATAATACTAGACAGAAACTAACCATGTTAAAAATCCCCAGTAGATACTTTATAGTAGTAGAAATGATAATGGTCAAGTGTACATTAAGCTAAGCCACAGGTTGAGATCTGGTGCAAACTCAAAGAGTTGGAAAGGAATAAAATATTTAATTTTAAATATGAAGCATTCAAGTGCACAACTATGGCTGAAGTTTAAGACATTCCCTCTCAAATCAATCAATGCCATTTATACTCATTTCAACATATTATAAGTAATGTTTTAATCTTTTTACTCAAGCTATAAACAAATTGATTGTCTAATTTATTTTTTAAATCACGTCTTACTACATGCTCACGCTATTTGCACTTAGATATGCTAATGAGTTATGGATGAAGAAGGTATAATTTAGAGGAAAAGTGGCTGAAATTGTGTGGATGGAGTGTGGAAAACCACATGTGAAAATTCCTGCTGACTGGTATTCAAATCTAGATTCATTAATCACAGGAAGTCTAGTATATGCGATGCTACACAACCTGCAGTGCATTTATTGTGGCTCGCCAAATAAATGAAATATGGGAAAACTTCTCCTAGCTTATCCTAATAATCACATAATAAGTTTTGGTGAAACATTGTAGAATCTGTTCATTATAACTTTTAAAGTTTATTGTGCTGCGATAAATATCATTGATGTATTTTGTAGTGTAGGGTTAGTCACCTCGCTATAGCTTTGGGTGAGGCGCTCCAACTTCTAAAAGTGGTAGCATACAGATGAATGTGCGTCAAATTGTGAGTCTAAAAAATAGTATTTTTTGCTTCCTTTCTGCTTCAAAGTAGTTTCACAATTTTAAGACTTATTCTTGACTTTGGCCAGTGAGAAATGTTCTTATTTTAATCGCTGTGATGATTGTTTTATGTGATTGAATGAGTATTATTCAAAACCAATAAAACAAGATCACATATATTTGAAGACATAGCAAGCATTAGCAGCAATACAAGATGATAGACAAACACTATATACTCTCACAATTGGTCAATACCATTAAAACAAAATAGCCTGCTTGTGCATCAAGTTAGTACGTGCCAACTATAGATCATTTAGTAAAACAGGCATTGCTTGGTCGTCCAGTAGTGAGCCAGAGTCACATGATGACACAACAAGTTGAGCGCGGGGAACTGTTGCAGCCAACAGCACACTATTTGATACTCTAATATGAGCAGCCTGAATAAGTACTTCACAGTAAAGTTTGATGGCTGAATTACATCATCACCTAGCTAGTAGCTACACAAGCATGCCTCATCAACAACAGAGTCCTCACTTTCCTCAGTATTCTCCCACAATAAGACACGGTATTATGTGTAGACCTGACGTACACATGCATGGGCCTTGTGTTGGACCACATGTCTCGAGTTAGTCTTGGCAACATTTCACAAAATGCCATTTGATATGGATGGGACCCTCAAATCCTTAAGGATATTCAAGATTCGAGGATTTGAAAAAATATTAGATTCTAGACTAAAACTATTTTAAATGAAATTTGTTATAAAGTTATATTATTGGCTAATTTGGTGGTTCTGAACCAGAGTAATTATAGGAAAAACTTGACAACCAGGCTCCAGACCATTAATTGATCTCTTAGCTGAATGCATGAGTACTAATAATGGATTTTAAGATGTATTTTTTAAAATTTGGTTATTATTTATATTTTCAGCTATTCCATTTAATATAAATATATATATATATATATTTTTTTTTTTTCTCTCTGAGGTTCATAATATTTTCCAAGATTCAGATTGGACTTCGATATTCGAGGTTTAAAAATTAAATGAAGATTCAGATTAGTGAAATAAGGGATTCAACCCAACTTACTTAATGACTCTTTGTTCCAAACTTCTCCACAGAAGTGTCAGAAAACAATGTATTTGAAGAAATATTAGAAATTCACTGTGATTGGTTTTGAAAACATGTACTAAGCCTAACTATGCAAATGGAGTTTATTAACTTTCAAAATCTATTGGGATAAAAATATCAAAAAGGTGATCTGCAGAATTTTCACAAGTGTTTTACAAGTTGAAGAGCACTTTCCTAGCCTGCGTAAGAAGGCTGCATTGTGTGCAAGAATTTTCAGAAACATCTAAATTTGCGAACATGCATTTTCTTTAATGAAACTAATTAAGTATTTCAGTGTTGGGGCATCTTGTAAATATGTACATAAAGTAGAGTGGAGACTTAACAGAGTGTCTGGTATTTACATACTTAATTTGAAATCATAATGTGTCTATAATCGGGTAGGAGTGTATCATTTACCATGACACTTGTACCCTGTCCAGCCCGTGCACCACGCCCCCACCTTTTACAATGACAACATACTAACATTAGAAGTTCTGGCACAGTACTCAATGATATTCCCGCTATTTGCGCGACCCCCTTCCCTTCTCCTATATAGTATCAGAAGCGCTTGAGTCATATTAGCTCTTCCCAAGGAGAGGACCAGTTGAAACCACCCTAAGCTGTCTGTATAATGAGATACATGCTAACACTTGGCGTTCTGTCACAAGTAAATGTAATTTTGGTTTGCTTCTTATAAGTGGTAGTGTTGTGGTTGTTAAGCTTATGCAATTGTTCCCATTGATGAAAGAGATCTTGTGAAGTGTTAAAGTGTTCGATTGTCAATTTAGTTTGAAGGTGTGAAATATGAAAGGGGACTCGGATTTGAGAACTATTCCCTCACAACAAAGCTTGGGGAAGGGACCTGAGACAAGTAGCAGGGTTAGTGAAGGTAGTTCAGTGGGATGTAGAAGTGCCGATCACATTTCTCAATGCTGTGCTCTCGACCGATTATTCGCAGTTTCGTTTGGAGCCCTCCCTTTTGAAGAAAAGCAGCAAGTAATAATGAAAAGTAGGCCAACTCCAGACATTTCTGGTAAAATAAAAATGATTGACTAATGTACACGTCATTTCAAAACAGAATATTATACTTCTTAAAAATGGTTACCTACATTAAAATCAAGAAAAAGGTTGTATTGTTGGCCTTGTGTGTTGTTCGAAACAAATCAGGAAGTGTGGAATATTAAGGGCTTTTGTGATATCAGCAAGTTTCACAAAGCCAAGATGCGATATGAAAAGACTCACTCACACCTATCCACAGTAACTAAATAAAACACTTTTGGGAAAACCATAATAGATTTTCAACTGAGTAAGCAAAAAAGGTTGGACTTTTAAACATAGCGCAGAGGTTGAATCAAAATGAGAACTAATGAAACAATTAAATGATGTGTGCTTTTTTGTCTAAACAAGAACTGTCATTCAGAGGTCACGATGAACGGGAAGATTCCCTTAACCGGGGAAACTAAATTGAACTAATGCAGTTTTTCTAAATACAATGGTAAATTAGAGTAGGGGGGCATTTAAAGGAACCTTCAACAAAATTCAAAACAACATCATTGAATGTGCTGGTGATGTAATTTTGGATAATATTAAGTCGGAAATAAGTTATGCATTTTTTCTAGCAATAATGTTGGACGAAACTATGGACATTGCAAAGCTCTCTCAACTTTCAACAGTCCTTCATTATGTGAAAGATGGCAAAATTTATGAAAGATTTATTGGTGTTTCAGATGTCAGCAGTGATCACACTGCAAATGATTCAGTGAGCATGATTTTTTAATCCTCTCTCGTTTCAATTGTGGCCAAAAACTTGTAGCACAAGCGTATGATGGAGCCGCTACATTTTCTGGACATTTAAATGGTGTAGAAACACTTGTGAAATGCCCAGGTGAACTTTTCATCCCCGGTTATGAACACAAACTCAATTTTGTTCTTTCTCAGTCTGTGAATTATATAACAGAATGCAAGATTTTTTTTAAAGATATTGAGTGGCTTCCCAAATTTATTTTCACATTCATCGAAATGCATTAACGCTCCTAATCAATTTGAGGTAAATAAGCGGCTTCCAACAGTTGCCAGTACATGGTGGAATTACAATTCCAGAATTGTAAACATGGTTAATGAAAGAAAAACAGAACTTATAGTTGGGATACTGATTCTTTCGTGACTGCTAAAGGGTATGCATCATCGAGAGATTTTGATTTCGCCTTTCTACTGAAGGCTTTTCAGCCACATTTTTTCTCTCAACAACACATTATTCAAAATTCTTCAAACCAAAACTGTTGATGTGAAATACTGCATCGATAAAGTAAAAGAGACGATTTCTCACCTCAAAGATGCTAGAAACGACTTTGAAGAGACATAAAGAAAATTAGAAGATGATGATAATGTAGAAGCTCCTAAGAAAAGATGTAGAGAAGATGACTCATTGAATCCCAGAAATAAATTTGTGCGTCTTTATAATGAAATTATTGACACCATTGCTGGGCCAATGGAGTTGAGGTTTCAAGATTTTAATGAGCTGCAATTTATTGAGCTGCTAGATTTAAAAAAAAATATTTAGAGCTTCAAATCTCGATTTCCTGACAGTTTATTTTTGTCACTTAAGTCAAGTTATGGTAGTCTTTTCAATTTTGGTGATTTTTGAAGTGAATTAGTGTCAGTTTACAGACTATCAAACTTTTCAGACAAGACTGTGACTGAAATTATGTTGTTTGGTATCAACAATATCGGTGAGCACATGCACGTCTCTTATTTGAAACGTATTAAGACGACTGTGCGTAACACCCAGTGTGAGAACAGGCTCTCCACACTTTCCCTGTTGGCAGTTGAAAAGGGCTTGCTAGATGACCTGCAGAGTCAAAATCATTCTATGACACTTTTATCAACAAATTCATTCAGAAAGGTGACAGCAGGATTGCACTAATATACAAATAAAGGTAAGATTCTACTATTAATTTTTTATTTACTTGTTTGTTTATTTTTATTCGTGTTTTTGTTTAATTTATATCTTTATTTATGTACTTGTTTGTTTATTCTATGTCTAAATATTGTGAATCGGTTGAAGAGAGCTAAATTGTGTACCCTTTGACCTGCAAATATGTATTTGCTAAGCTACATATTATACATTATATGGAGAGCATTCCTCTTTAGCCCCATAATGAAGTCTTAGAACTTAGTCCTCTCTAAGAAAAGTCACCGCACACGACTGAAACAATAAGGCAATCAATAAACTCGTGCTATTGATAAAAAGGTTGTGCATTACTGCCTTATATTATGCAGCCACTGATTTATATTACAAGATTTAATCTCACTTTATAATATCACTCAAGATTTAATGCTCAAGAAGACCCAAAG
This sequence comes from Timema californicum, assembly GCA_902141385.1. Lineage (NCBI taxonomy): Eukaryota > Metazoa > Arthropoda > Insecta > Phasmatodea > Timematidae > Timema > Timema californicum. Next base: position 98,226 of record CABFOW010001372.1, on the reverse strand, counting down.
TTAATACTTGTTACTTGAGAAAGAATAATTTTATATTAGTTACCTTGCTCTCCATCCACTCCTTGGAGTTTTTTGGACTCTAAAGTTGGGGAGGTCAATTGTAATTGAACTTCATCAATGCATGTTTTTAAATTGTTCTGTTCCTTTTGCAACTGCTGTTTCATTGTAGCAAGGCCTACAAATTTTTTAACACACAGATTAAAATTTCGGAAAGGCATATATATACAATATATTTAGATTATTTTTGCTCAGAGTCCAAATATAGTTACTATAATGGCAAATCTATTTCATGAAAAAAAAGTTTTGGAAATATGTTTTGATTTAAGAACTTTTGTCTATATTCCCTAAAACAATGAATAAATGTGACAGATTTTTGTGGGGCATACAGTTGTATACCTCCACCTTTTCCCCTTTTGTGATTAATTGTCATCTTCATTATTCTATCATATAATAACAGTAAGTGTAAAATACTCAAACTTGAACTTTGGGAATATTTCATTTCAGGGTTGTGTCAAGAGTGATCAGATTATCGAGAGGTGTTGCTGTAGGCGCACACCTAGAGCAAGGATGGCAAACCTTATTTTTCTTGTTTAAAGTGTGTGTTCAATATGTTAAAATTTTTAAAGAAACTCTTATTTGTATGCACCAATAGAAATTTTTAGACTTTAGAGTATCTCCAAAATTGACTATTGAGTTAAGAAGTTGTTCATCATTAATTTTTATTCTATATATTATAGCTATGTGTAGTTAACTTTATTCGAAACCATAGCTCAGTCGATGGCGCGTTTACCTACTGAGCTAAAGGTTCCAGATTTGATTCCTGGAATGGCCAAAAAAATGCATCATTGGTGAAATGTGGGTGTACCCCCTTTCACATTGATCAATTAACGGCCGGGGACTGGATTTTTTGCCTGTCATAGTCTTAAGTTAGATTATAAGGCATATAAAGCTACAACAGTCCTATCAGGCCGATAGTGGAAAATATATGGCTTCAATAAAAAAAATTGACCTAGACCACAGGCTGGTGGCAGATAAGGATGTAAGGTATTTATTTTGATATTGATCCATAAATGTCATATGAAAAATATTACATGTTTAAGGAAAATAATAATTGATAGCATTTTGAGAAAACTATTTAGGCAATGCTTATGAATCGGTTTATAAATTACATGTCATTTCTTAATACTAATACTTTTTAAGAGAAAAAATTAATTACTTTTCTAAGATTAAAGGACCAATAATTAATATATATATATATTTAGTTGACGAGAAAAAAACAACTTTGGATGACAGGGAATTATGTGCGCCATAAGTTTCCCTGCCCTTCCTTATAATCTTTACAATAATTGCTGCCACAATAGTGTTTCACAGTAGCTCAAAGTCAAAGTAGACATTGTTTTAGTTAATGTCTTTGTTAACAGTGTTCACAATACTATGTAGAAGAACAATAAAATAAAAAAAGCTACTTGCTATCCACACCCTCTCCACAGGGACATGGATGAGCAGGCTTTATTGACACCTTTAGCGAACCAAGATAATGAATGGAAAAAATTTCAGGTTTTATTTGACATCAAATGTTTAGCGACTTAAAAAATAGTTAAAGGAAAAGGTTATCAAAAATTGTATGCACCCTAAAAGTTTGAAGGCTGTTTGATCCAAGAAGAGGGCCATACTCGCAACCTGATAGTCAACACACAAAGTCTAGTTAATTTTAGGATGACCAAAAGGCACTTATTTCTGTGACCAAGACGCTGTCACTGCCCAGTCCAGGCACCAGTTCCCCAACCCTTATTTAAATTATATAATAGGTAAAACACACATTTCAATAAATTTGCTCTAATTTTTACAGATTAACAGGTCTATGGCAGTCCTTTATAAAATGAGTTTCAAGAGTTATTTAATCAAACATACATACCTTCCAAGTCTGTTTCTAGCGAACATAGTTTGTCAAGGATGCCGCTATACACTTCATAGCCTTTAAGAGCAAGTTTCTTCAAATCATCAATGATGTTGTTCTGGTGCTGAGGGTCGTATTTCAGGATTATCACAGGAGGTGGCAGTGAAACTTCCCATACAACTACACTGGTGTATCTAGAACCAACAGGGAACATAAATAAAGTATATAGGGACATTTTACATTTCAAACTTGATGTGTGAGTTTATTCCTGTGTTGTATCGTTCATCCTTTTCTCTTTGTCTAGATCAAGGGTCACCAAACAGTAGTATATGGTAGCATTTTCAATTGCTCGAGTAGTAGTTGTCTTTTTATGAAAGAGTAATTTACATATTCTCATTTGTGCAGTTTTTTTTATGTGTAAGTGTATTTTTAGATTTTGATTGAGCTATAATGAGTGCGAATAAAAAACAAAAACATATAACTTCCCTTCAGGATGGGAAGAGTATTAATTCTATTTGCATGTGTTTGTTTATTGTGCAACATGAATATAACAAGCACTAAAGTTAATGTTGAATAACATTTTAAAACAACTCATTCAGTGAAAGACATATTTATCTCTTAACATGGCTTTAAGAAGGAGGAAGTAAGACAATTTAAAATTCAGTTAATTCGACGGTGATCAAGTTTTACAAAAAATAAAGATACAAATAAAGCTTACATTAGCACATTTTACTGTTTATTCCAGACCATTGTTACAAGTTAGATTACTAAAATGTTAAAAGTTGGATCCAACTTAAAGAGGGTCGTTTTTTTTTAAAAGAGCTATGGTGGAAACTAATCAAAATGTTAAAATTACTTACTTTAGTGATCAAATAATAAATTATTGACAAATTTTATTACAACCAATCAGAAAATCCGCATTTTAATAGTAAAACTGGAATTCATTAAAAAAAATATATTAGCTAGCTTGCACATTTTTATTGAAAAAACAAATAATATTTTTATAACTATGGGACATTGATTTCATTATTGTACTGATAAATTTAAGGAGAAAATATTTAAAAAAATATTTTTAAAATATTAGAATTCCATATTAAAAACTATATGTAAATGAATCATTATGAGAATAAAAACATAATCACTGCAAGGTAAGACTTATCTATACTTTTACTTTGTCACTGATTTTTGCTGAAAAAAGCACACACTTTTTTTCTTGTTTTTTCCTTCCATTGCTTTCGCCACTCCTAGCATGAGCTGTGTCATTTTGAATCCCACCATGTCCGTTTGGTTGAATCACTTGGCAATGTTTGAGCAATCATCCTGTCTGTTCTTGTCTCAGCTCTTTAAATTTGTTCTTCCTTTTCTTGTATACTATCCTTTTCAATATAGTTTTCAACCTTTTTAACTTCTCTGAGTTTTCACGTTCATTATTTTCTTTTTGCTCCTTCTCTTTAATGTCCAACTGTTTATCACGATAATGTTTGTAATGAACATGAGCTGCTCTTGACATTTGTAAAAGCTCCTGTGATATTAAATGATATACCTTGTTTCATATACTTGATATAAAGTTTATTTGACCAGCAGGTGGATATTTTAAAGTTCTCTCTGACATGTCGGCCCTTTCACGGGTCAAAATATATCTATATTTGAAAATCCTTTTATGTGTGTGTTTTGTCATGTTTTTGTTTAGTGACTAGTATCTAACAGCTACCTATAATTCTTTGCAAGATGGCTGCATTGGTGGATTCAACATTTATCATCATGTGTAATATGCATCATTAAAATCCTTCAGCAATTGTTTTCTGAAGTATGGGGTAAGCACATTTGTAGCTAGATACCATGCCTTTGTTGTTGAGGGGGGAAAAATCTTTGGGCATTGCATTTGGGAACATAAACTTGAAAGTTTCCCTAATATATTCACAATATATTTCATTATATTTCCCCCAAAATTCTGTGAAAAAAAATAAATCATAACTGCAGTCATGTAAACAAAACACTGACTTTACTGATATATTTTTTTAATCAAACAAATTAGTGAGTAGTGATCAAGATCTAACCAAGTACTCTCAAAATTAAGAATGCGAATATATAGGCTACTTACTTCGCGACTGTATAGTGTATTTTGTATTACACTGTTTTCCAAGAATTTACTTCATAAAAGAGACAATTCCTTTAACAAGACAATGACTTCGACACAAAGATTTTACAGATCTTTTACCTCCGTTTTGCGGGGATTATTTTTGGAAAGGGCATTTGCTGTTTCCTTTCATAGGTAGAAGATTTCTTCCTTCAATTTCACATTGTCTTTCATCATGTAGATATCATACATCCCATTTTGAAGTTTTTAAGTCTTTGCCAGAGAAAAAAAATAAAAAAGCCCACACATTTTGTAAGTACGTATTTCTTTTTATAAACTATGTTTCGCATAAAATTTTATTGATATATTCAAATTAAATACAATATTTCCTTGCCGCGTAGTTTTATAACTAAACATATTTTCTTCTAAATATTTATGAAATGAAAAATGGTGTCCGTTTGTCGGCAGCTAAGACTTTAGGAATGCTAAGCGTATTTGTCATGAAGAGAAACAAGGTTAGGAATGAAGTTATCCGGGAAAGAGTGGGGGACAGAGGGAGTACATGAGATAGTAGAGGAAGCAAGGGTGAGATGGTAAGGGCATGTAATGAGGGTGGAAAAAGAGAGGATGCCGTTGAAAGTGTTGGAAAATAAGTATGCAGGAAAAAGATCACAAGAGAGGCCAAGAAAGAGATGGGAGGAGCAGATATGAAAAAGTGTTTAAGTGGGAGGAGAAGAATGGAGGAAATTAAAGGGGGAAGAGTGGTGGAAGAATAGAGAAAGATGGAGGAAATTTATTAAAGTGACCCGGCCACAGGCTGTATAAAGATGATGATGATGATGATGATGATGATAATGATGATGATGATAATGATGATGATGAGAAAGGGCTTTACATTAAAGAGTATAATATCTGGTTGTTTCTACCAATTTAATGAACAGTGTTTGTTACATCACATTTTACATTGAAAAATATTTTTTTATAGTTGTTAGTTGTTACCATTCTGGTTGTTAAAATTTCACACTTCGAGCACTGGTTGTGAGTGAACTTTAGTTTAAGTTCAAAACATTTATATTTTCTAAGAATCTTCCTGTACATAAAATAACTCTTACAAGCATGTGTAGTGAGATTTATGAGAACAGCAGGTTATACTAAATATGACAATCAAATATTTAAGAACCTAAAATAGAGCAAGTAATGTATTACATACATACCTGCTCCGTTGGCCATATGGTCTAAGGCATCACTTTTGTGTTAGACTATATTGCTGATGACAGGGACATGAGGGTTCGAATCCTGTTTTTTTCCCCTAAATGGTTTTTCAAACACTCCTTCCATGCAAATGCAAGTATATTAAGACTACATTCAACTTTCATCATCCCTAACTCATTAGCGTAATAGTTCATGTGTGTATAGCCTGAACTGGTGGGACACAATGCTAAAAAAAATTACATACCCCAAGATAGGTGGAATAAACACATGAAGGAGAATGAAGAGTAATAGGATTCCAAAAATAATGTACAGTTAGAGTAGTCTCGGGAAATCGACACTCGATAACTCGACACGCGCATCTGCACACAGTTGTTGGCACCAGTCATCACAATCCAAGGTCATTCAGCTGTATAACCTCTCAATTTGTTTGTGTAACTCAAGTGAACAGTCATGCTGTGGTGTTTTTACAAGTGTTGTGTTTGTTAGTTTTCCCATCAGTAATGTGTTATTCGAATCAATACAATATTATATGTACAGTACTGTACTGCATTTCTGTATATTACACATATGAATATACAGCATTATATTAACACATAATATATTGTACTCTACATATATTAGTCACTGTAATGTACAATACTATAGTACAGTACAACTGTACCTATAGTATTCGATTCTGTACTGTGATTTATCCTTGTTTAGTAAACATGAATCTTAAAAAAGTTATGTTGTAAAACTTATCAATTCAATAACTCAACACCTCTCTGTCCCTTTTTTCAATTACTATTTTATTGGTAGCTATTTGATGCCTTTTTTTCTAGCGATGTATTTCTTACAGTTTTAGATGAAAATTGGACAATCACTGGTGGTGGTATATTTTGGCTCTTATAAGGTATACGATGTATTAACTCAATATGATTTTTATCATATGATAATTCTAAACACTTAGCGATGTTTTCCATGACTGTACACAAATCTTCAAGTGTACGAGTTTCTAATCTATGAATTTCTAAGTTAATATTTATTCTGTATTGCTCAGTTTGATTAAGTCGTTTTTCAATATCTTGAATTTTCTTGTCTTTTTGCTTGTTTTGCTTGTATAATATGTTGTTGTTGTTTTTTGTTAAGGCTGGACATGTTATTTTCTAGTTTTTCATAGTACTTCTTTTGTTCCTCTCTCATCAATTGGATTGATGTCTTGAGGTCTTCATACACTTGAATATCTGTGAGGGACGATGATCTAGATCTAGACGATGAGCACTTCCTTGACTTTTGCCTTATTAGTGTCATTCTTCGGTATGTCGATTCAGATAACCCAGAGCACTCACAATTGTGACACTTTACACATTCCCCGTCTGGATGGTAGTGGTGGTAGTGGTAGTATTAGTAGCAGTAGTAATAGTAATAGTAATAGTAGTGGGTAGTGGTGGTGGTAGTAGTAGTAGTGGTACTAGTAGTAGTGGTACTAGTAGTAGTAGTGGTGGTAGTGGTAGCAGTAGTAATAGTAGTGGTGGTAGTGGTAGCAGTAGTAATAGTAGTGGGTAGTGGTGGTAGTAGTAGTAGTAGTGGTACTAGTAGTAGTAGTGGGGGTAGTGGTAGTAGTAGTAGTAGTGGTACTAGTAGTAGTAGTGGGGGTAGTGGTAGTAGTAGTAGTGGTACTAGTAGTAGTAGTGGGGGTAGTGGTAGTAGTAGTAGTGGTACTAGTAGTAGTAGTGGGGGTAGTGGTAGTAGTAGTAGTAGTAGTAGTAGTAGTAGTAGTAGTAGTAGTAGTAGTAGTAGTAGTAGTAGTAGTAGTAGTAGTAGTAGTAGTAGTAGTAGTAGTAGTAGTAGTAGTAGTAGTAGTAGTAGTAGTAGTAGTAGTAGTAGTAGTAGTAGTAGTAGTAGTAGTAGTAGTAGTAGTAGTAGTAGTAGTAGTAGTAGTAGTAGTAGTAGTAGTAGTAGTAGTAGTAGTAGTAGTAGTAGTAGTAGTAGTAGTAGTAGTAGTAGTAGTAGTAGTAGTAGTAGTAGTAGTAGTAGTAGTAGTAGTAGTAGTAGTAGTAGTAGTAGTAGTAGTAGTAGTAGTAGTAGTAGTAGTAGTAGTAGTAGTAGTAGTAGTAGTAGTAGTAGTAGTAGTAGTAGTAGTAGTAGTAGTAGTAGTAGTAGTAGTAGTAGTAGTAGTAGTAGTAGTAGTAGTAGTAGTAGTAGTAGTAGTAGTAGTAGTAGTAGTAGTAGTAGTAGTAGTAGTAGTAGTAGTAGTAGTAGTAGTAGTAGTAGTAGTAGTAGTAGTAGTAGTAGTAGTAGTAGTAGTAGTAGTAGTAGTAGTAGTAGTAGTAGTAGTAGTAGTAGTAGTAGTAGTAGTAGTAGTAGTAGTAGTAGTAGTAGTAGTAGTAGTAGTAGTAGTAGTAGTAGTAGTAGTAGTAGTAGTAGTAGTAGTAGTAGTAGTAGTAGTAGTAGTAGTAGTAGTAGTAGTAGTAGTAGTAGTAGTAGTAGTAGTAGTAGTAGTAGTAGTAGTAGTAGTAGTAGTAGTAGTAGTAGTAGTAGTAGTAGTAGTAGTAGTAGTAGTAGTAGTAGTAGTAGTAGTAGTAGTAGTAGTAGTAGTAGTAGTAGTAGTAGTAGTAGTAGTAGTAGTAGTAGTAGTAGTAGTAGTAGTAGTAGTAGTAGTAGTAGTAGTAGTAGTAGTAGTAGTAGTAGTAGTAGTAGTAGTAGTAGTAGTAGTAGTAGTAGTAGTAGTAGTAGTAGTAGTAGTAGTAGTAGTAGTAGTAGTAGTAGTAGTAGTAGTAGTAGTAGTAGTAGTAGTAGTAGTAGTAGTAGTAGTAGTAGTAGTAGTAGTAGTAGTAGTAGTAGTAGTAGTAGTAGTAGTAGTAGTAGTAGTAGTAGTAGTAGTAGTAGTAGTAGTAGTAGTAGTAGTAGTAGTAGTAGTAGTAGTAGTAGTAGTAGTAGTAGTAGTAGTAGTAGTAGTAGTAGTAGTAGTAGTAGTAGTAGTAGTAGTAGTAGTAGTAGTAGTAGTAGTAGTAGTAGTAGTAGTAGTAGTAGTAGTAGTAGTAGTAGTAGTAGTAGTAGTAGTAGTAGTAGGGGTAGTGGTAGTAGTAGTAGTGGTACTAGTAGTAGTAGTGGGGGTAGTAGTAGTAGTAGTAGTAGTGGTACTAGTAGTAGTAGTAGTAGTAGTAGTAGTGGTACTAGTAGTAGTAGTGGGGGTAGTGGTAGTAGTAGTAGTAGGGGGTATTAGGGCGGTAGTTGTGGGGGTAGTGGTAGTAGTGGTAGTGGTAGTAGTAGTAGTAGTAGTAGTAGTAGTGGTGGTAGTAGTAGTAGTAGTAGTGGTAGTAGTGATAGTAGTAGTATTACTGCCTGGGGCAGAAGTAGTAGTTGGTACTAATTTAAATACAATGTGAATATTATACAATACAAAAACAATTTCTAGAAAAAAAGAGGGTAAAAACATTAAAAACAATCCCTCGGTCCGCATCTGAAACTTCCTACAATACTATACCAACTTCTGCGTGAGGCATCATCCAAAGTAGTTAACGTTTTGTTGTTTGTTGTTTTTACTATGAGCATATTCACTTTATAAAACTAATATGCTATATCAGAACATGGCTGAACTAAATTATTTATAAAGCATGTAAAAGACTCAGAACTCAGACTGTAAATTCACCATTAATAACTTTATACTCCCACCGAGAAACAAACCAAGGAGATTTGTTTCAATAGGTGAACATAAAACAAAATATGCAACTAATAGTTAGAATGTGATAGACTAAACATTTTACATTTTACAAACAATAAATTTGAATTCAGTATAGTCAAGAGAGGAGTGGACCAAGGTGGAGGAATGGACCAAGGTGGAGGAATGGAAGTGGTATGAGGAGTGGACCAAGGTGGAGGAATGGAAGTGGTATGAGGAGCGGACCAAGGTGGAGGAAAGGAAGTGGTATGAGGAGTGGACCAAGGTGGAGGAATGGAAGTGGTATGAGGAGTGGACCAAGGTGGAGGAATGGAAGTGGTATGAGGAGTGGACCAAAGTGGAGGAATGGAAGTGGTATGAGGAAAGTAGGCGGTGGAGAAGCTTGTGTTCCAAAGAGACCAAGCCAGTGACTGGAAGATGTTCATAATGATAGATGATGATGAAAGTTAAGATATTATTATTATTATCATCACCGCGTCTTACTACCCGTTCGGATTATACGCACTTACGCTAATGTGTAATGGTAGGGAGAATGTGAGATGAAATGAAGGACCTACAGTTTAACGTGGAATTCGAACCACGGTTGAGGCCTGGCATTCCCCACATTTAAAGTAAAGATATAATCACTAAAAAGAGTAAAGAGATTAGATTCAACTACAACTCAAAAAGCTCCTTGGAGCGATACTATCCAAATACTTACTTGAATGAAACCACTATGTTCTTCATGCTGAAATACTGGAAGTGGTCATGATGCAAGGAATGGTTGCAAGTATTGTCATGTTCACGACGTGTGTACATGTGCCCGTGGAATCTCAACTCCAGATACTTGGCAAAGGAAAGGGCCCAAGTGTCCTCTGACATCTCAACCAATGGCGTGCCCTGCAATAAAGTTATGCAAAGCTGGTATATTCACATGTTTTTACTGCCTCTAGGCCCAAAGTGAGAGCCATAGCCCACCTTCAAAGCTGAATGTGGTGCCTAGACTGAAAAAAAGAAGGAAAAAAAATTGATTCATTTCTTTATAAGGTAATATAATATATTTAATTGATACATTTTTAAAAGTAAGTAAGTTATGAGACCAGGATTCATGAATGACTCAAATTTAACTAAAATAATTTATAAAGCTTTCATAATTTTTTTAAGAATGTCATACTACTCATTTGGATTTCACACTTATGCACTAATTATGTTAGTGGTTTTAGGAATTAGGAAGGTTATATTTAGAGTAAGTGTACCCACATTTATGTTGAGAGAAAGAGAAAGTGGAAAACCATTTAGGGAAAACCATCCTTAAGAACACCCAACTGAGATTCAAACCTCAATATCCCTGTCATTGGCAGTCTAGTCTACTGAGAGAGTAGCGCCTTAGAGCATGCGTCCATCGAAGCGAGCTATAAGCACTTGTTGTGATGGAAAATACCATTTGAAGATTTAAGAAGACTGATTCGGGAATGTGGATCTTCAGTTAAAGCTTGCAACTTGACACACAGCAGTATATTCTTCAACCATGAGCTATGACAGTGAAAACACAGCATGAATTGAATCATGCTTTAAATCAGGGGTTGGGAACGTTGCGGCTCCAAGCCCAACAAACAGAAATACTTGAAATGAAATACTTGTCCTTAAATTTATAGATATTGTTTGCATACAATACATAAAAGTGTAAACATAATATTCTAATTCTATAATATTGCCATTTTCAAACTATATCTTCTGCGAAAGCAACAGAACCGTGAGAGTTAATAATCCACCTATTTTGTTTACTGTGTGTATTGAAGAGAGAATCTGCTTACTGTAGCACTGTGGAAGTTATGGGTTGTGGAGGGAGGAGGGGATGAAATAGCTCAAAGTGCGGCAACCACCAAGGGAGGGTGTTGAGGAAGGCAGGGACACCGCTGACTTGTTCATTCGTGTTAGTTCATTGCTTAGTGGTGGTATAGTCATGTGGATTCATCATATAGTTTTTCGCTATTAAAATATGTATTTCATTTTGTAACAGTGTGCAGAAGAAAACAGGTGTGTTAATAAAATATGGACTGAGCGCTTTGTTTTCATAGGAATTAATGGATTACCACAGTGCTTAATTTGTCATGTGACTTCAGAACAGTAAATCAAGCCATGTTGAGCGACACTTTCAAGCAAAGAATTCCGACTTTAGTAAGAAGTATCCCAAAGATGATGCCAGACAAAAAGCTGTTGAGCTACAAAAGAAAACATTACTGCCACATAGTTGTTTTGCAAATTGGACAAAGTCTTCATCAAGTACAACAGAAGCCATCTTTTTACATATGTTGGAAACCTCAAAGGTGGGGAAAACCTTACACAGCTGGTGGATTTCTTAAAAAATGCATGTATAACACTTTTGAAGTTATTTTTTAAGATTTAAAAAATAAAGATTAAGTCTTAAAACAGTTTAAAGATTTGCCTCTCTCAGATATAACTGTTAAAGATCGAATTGACAGTAAATTTACAGAGGTGTCAAATATGCAACTTGTTGATATAAACTTTGCAGGATTTTTATCTCTCACTAGTGATGAATCTACTAATTTTAGTTATATTTCGCAATGTTGTGTGATGGTAAGATATGTAACACTGTCAGGTTTTCAAGAAGAACTCAATGAATTACTACTACTGTAAGAACAAACTAGAGGAGAAGATATTTTAGAAAGACTCCTAAATTGTTTAAGGAACAGAAATATTGACATCAATCGTATAGCATACATTGCGACAGATAGAGCATCCTTTATGATTAGAATAAATAAAGGCTTTGTTAAACTGTTTTTCCCAAATATTTCTCACTAAATAATTATATTTCAGTGTGGTGTGCATCAAAAAGCTTTGGTCGTAAAATAACTAGGAATAATATCGATGCTGAAAAATGTAATGAACATTGTGGTTCCAAAAGTTAACTCTATCCGAGTAAAGGTATTAAATCACAGGCAATTTTCTGCACTGCTATATGAAATGGATAGCAAATATACAGATTTACGTATATTTGAAGTAGTAAGATGGTTGTTGAGTGGTTTGGTACTAACACTATTTTCAGAGTGTTTGGAAGAAATAATTGTTTTTAGCTATCAAGGATTATATATAATTTTTTAACAGAAAACACACAAAAGTCTCACTAATTCCAAATGGTTTTAAGTTTTAACATGTATATTTTTTGCTTGATATGAGCAAGCATTTTAACAAAATAAATCTAAAGTTGCAAGGAAAAGCAAATAGTGAATTACATTTAATAGAAGTGCTTATTTTTGAACAAAAACAGGAATTTTTCTCTGAAGATGTTTCCAAAGATGAATTTGTGTATTTTTAAAATGTGAGAAATTTAATATCCAAATTAAGTTGTGAAGATGAAAAAACAAACTGTAAAGTGTTCAGTGATATAATAACCAATATTTTAAGGTCATATAAAGGAAGATTTAAAGACTTCAGGAATTATCAGGAGACAGTGAAATTTCTATTAGACCCATTCGGATGCAATTTGAAATTCTTGGATGTTAAAGCCTTTCCTGGCATACAGATTTCAGAGCTACAAATGGGAGATTTTGGAAATTAAAAATAAAAGTATATGGTTTACCAAACTACAGGAAATGGTTAAACAAGTTCAAACGAACCTTACATCTATGGAGAATACGCCACAAGACATCATATTCAAATGTTGGAACACTCTATCGGTTAATTATGCATACTCACAAAAGATTGGTTTTGGCCTATTGATACTGTTTTGTTCAACATATTAGTTGTGAACATTTATCTACTTTGCAGTACATTAGAAATAAGTTTCGAAGCAAGGTAACAGATGAAAGTTTAAAAGCATTATTAAAATTAAAAAATACCAAATATATTCTAAACTTGAAAAAGCTAGCTGAAGAAATTCAAGTTCAAAAGTCACACTTAAGGTTTACACATACAGTATTTACTTTATACCTGTTATTAAATGTGGGAAAGAATATTGCCATTTTTTAAATATCTTGTTTTATAGATCATATAAAAATATATTTGTGACTCCCAACAATTAAATTTGTACTAATTTGCCTCTTTGACAAAAAAAAATATGTCCTCGACCCCTGCTTTGGATTATGCCAAAACACACAACTTGCCAATCAAAACTAAAACAACAATTAGATAGCTATATATATATATATATATATATATATAAAGCTTAAAAAAAGGGTATGAACTACCTCTAATAATCCAATGTTTGGGTCAAGCGGCAAGTGTGGGGGTCATAGGGCAAGTGGCCCTTTAATGCTCTAACCACTTGTGCTCTCATGTACATGTGGTTGCTAACGATGAAAAGAATAGCTATCACTTTACTGGCTTCTCAAGAGAAGGCAATTTTGCTGCCTCTCAAAATGTATTGCTCTAGGTTCAGGCATTTTTGGCTCACATTTGAATATTTCATGGTTAAATTCATCCCCCCACCCTCCCAGCCACACACACAATATTACTACCTATATATAAAAAATAGCTTCTCATACATAGCTCACATACAGTGGCGCACCCAGAAATGTTCTTAGGGCGTAGGGGGGATTAAGGGGCACAGATCCATAAACACTGGAGGCAAAGACAATTTATAACTATTAAATTTTGCTATGGCAACTAAAAACAGCGATTTCACAAGTGTAAGCAAGCTATTTTTCCAGTATTTTTCCAATTTGTAACTTTTGGGGCACTTTTTTTTTTTAACACGTGTGATGGTAGGCTTACCGTAATATTTTCCCCACGAGCTAGGAGATTTCATTGTTTTACTTGAAGAGAAGAAACGGTGGTGGAGGAATACTATTTGTGTAGAAAGTAGGGGGTTAGAAGAATAAAGATTTTTGCCCTCCAAACCAAAGTGGAGTCCAAAGATTCTTTCCAGAAAAATTGATTCACCTATAAGTTTTTCAGAGAAGTCCTCATCCAGATTTGTTTTTAAATTAATTTTCTCTAAAAGCTATTTAAAGTATTCTTACACCTAAACGTTTTTTAAAAATGGATGCTCTGGCTCCCGGCCACAGGCTAGAAACAGTTCATAATGATGATAATGGTAATGATGATGATGTTGCTGCTGCTATAGACGCCATTTAAAATGGCCTGTGTCTGAAGAATTTTTAAGAATGACATGCCCTAAAAACCATTTGGTAGGGTTGAAAATTAAATGTACCTAACTATAAGATATCTGGAATGTTACTCTTCCAGCAAATTTGTAAAAGTGAGATGCCTCTAGAAGCTGTTTGAAGTGGTTCTTTCCTGGCAAATTTTTGAAAATTAAGAACATTATTTTGAGGTGTTTATCAGGGGACTCCCCACCCCTGGGATGCTCCACTGGTCATGCACACCTTATCTATAAAAGGAGAGGTGGTATGGGACAGCTAATAGAAGGTTTTGTACTGTAAACATTGACTGAAAGTAGCTAATGTCAACCTGCTCAGAAATAATTATTGATAATATATTATTACTAAGAACATAATAATTATAATAGCTTACTAACTCTCCTAGCATATATGGATATATACATAATATGCTTTAATAGATAAACAATGCAAAAGATAAACCAAAAAGCATAGCTGGGTTTATCTAGAAAAAAGATAACTAACCCTTATGAAGTCCATCTATAAAAGTCTTAAATTCATTCAGGTTTATGCCTAAATTGTGATTATGAAAATTTAATATCTATTTGGCGATCATCAGTGATAAAAGAACCTTTATTCGTGTAGGATGGGGTGGTTAGCAAAACATTTAAAAATCTAAAGGGTATTAGATGCAAAGCCGCCCAAGCCACCAAGGCCTCAGAATTTTATTTTTAGAAGTCTGATGTCTTTAAAAGCTATTTGTAGTAGTCGTCCTGTGCCAAATTTTTAAAATTTTAATGCTCTTATAAGCTATTAGAATGGTACATTTATTAAATTGCCTTCATCTTCCTCTATTCTTCCTCCTTTAATCGCTTCCATTCTTATCTCCCTCGCAAACTTTCTGTTATCTGTTCCTATCATCTCTATCTTGGTCTCCCTTGCAGTCTTTCTCTACATACCGGTACTTCGTCTCCACCATTTTCTTTAGTATTCTCTCCTTTTCCATCCTCAAGACACGAATATATACTCTTAGTCTTACTTCCTCTACTATTATTATTATCATCACCGCGTCTTACTACCCGTTC
>CABFOW010001372.1:41574-80107 GCA_902141385.1 Timema californicum | reverse complement strand
CGGCCGCCAGCATAGAAGTCTGACACCTTACCCCTAGACCACCAGGTCTCCCCAGGTAAGTGTAAACATGTTTGTAAGATTATTACAGAATATCCACCAATCCAAAATAAAATAGGACTTGGCCGAGAGTGGGAAAAAAAAAAATGATCACAATATAAAGTAGAAATGGGGCAATCAGCCCATTTGACGATTAGTTGGTTTATTTTATTTTCAATATTACAAAGGTTCTATACAAAGCAACATACATACACTTTTGAATGGAGCCTTTTTTTCATAAAATTAATAGTAAAAAAAAAGTAATGATAATAATAAACATAAAAAATATATCTGAATAGACTGAAATATGTTGTGACAACTAATTTAAAAAGAAGCGGGAAGTAGAAGTTAGATAAGTGTTTTAGACTTTTTGATATATTTCTCTATTCAAAATTCTTAACTATGAGCATAAATAATTAGTAATAATAAATTCATATCCATTGTTTCAAAACTAACATTATGGGTCTGCGAGCTAAAGTTTAAAAATTCGAGCTAATCCCAAGCAAGCTTTTCACTAAGTTCCCAAGTATCGATTAAAGTCGAGCTTGTGTTGACTAGATATAAAATTTTAAAACTGAATTATGTTAGTAAAAAACCAATGCGTATTAATGTCATTTTTTTAATGACATCTAAAACGAAATAAGATATGTTATAAACTTGTTTTTAAATAGTTAAAAAATCAAGACATTAATTATACAGATTGTCAATTATTAAATATACTGTAATAGTCACAGAAACACTAATTATGAATAAAGTAAACATTCCTAAGTAGAGTTTAAAAAATCATTTGTAAAAGTAGGTTTGGATGAGTAGATTTAGAAATGTTTATATGAGAACCTCCCACCCAACCCTCAATTCCTTGCTCGGCTGGAGCACAGCTGTTCACTTGGTGTTGAACTTCTACCAGAGCACTCTATCCACCTTTCCTATAGTTTCTTCCAAATATTTCTATATTTCTATTCATTCTTTATCTATCCATACCCTGCTCTATTCAATAACCAGTTTAATCAGTTTCTGATCTTGACATTCCAATGCCCACCTGTACAATAACTTCTTTGTTGGGTACTTCTCACACTCTACCCCCCTCCCTTTCTCCAACTGTACATAATTCCACAAACCACCTGCCTATACCTTCCCTGTCACCAAGTGATGATACAAAAGACAAGATTGTCGGCTTCCCAGCTCTAAACTGGCAAGTCACCGCTCAATTTGTACTTATACAGTTCAAAAGATTTGATTAAATAATCAGCCTCCAAAATGCCAATGATCGGATTGGCCCAGGCCTAATATAAATAAATAAAACTACAACAAATAGTTTTCCATTGTTAGCAATTAAATTTTTTGACATCTCTAAATATAACTAAGACTTTACTAACTTTTGAGATCATATTTATTAGCAAGTAGATATGGTATTTAAATTGAGAAACAATGATTGGTAAATTTACCTTGAGGAATGGGGATGCTGAGAGAATAGTGTCGTCAAGTGCTTTGCGGAAATGATTGGAAAGAGGAAGTTCCGCGACAGACAATTGCTGTCCATTCTGTTGACCAGTACTGAACACATCATCGTCTAGACTCAGGTACAAATGGAGTGGATCACTAAAATCACTCACAGACTCTACATTCATTCGTTTCTCTTCACTCAATGATGACTTGTCTTTACTAGAGGTTTGAAATTTAATAATTTTACATTTACAAATTTCTTCTTGCTGTTGACACTGTGTTTCACCATTATCCTTAATATTACCAATGTCAATAATATTACAAGTGCACTTTAAAGTCTTTTCTAAATTTGTACTGGAGTTATCACATTGATATGACAAATCAAACCTTTGAATAGAACTATTTTCAACCACAGAAGAAAGATTTTTGCAGTAATATGTAGAGTTGACCAAATTATCATCTTCTAAAGGAAAAGGTTCCTTACAACTACAATGTGACACATTAAGATTTATAGTGTGTAAATCAGTTAGGCTATTTGTAACATCTTTGTTTGATATATCACTAGTAACTATGCAACAATCTCGAGGAGATGTTGGACTGTTTAGTTGCTGATCAATATTTGATATGTTTATTGGACCATTAATACTTTCCTCCTTCCTTTCAAATGATAAACTATCAAAAAACAAACATTTTTGAACATCACTTCCAAATGTTTTGGAAGAATCACATTTTATTAGGACATTGCCTTCCTTTGTGCATGGTGAAGATGTTGGAATTGTTTGAATACAATCTAAAAGTCCTAAAGATGGCGAAGAAGTGTGAATACAATCTGAAAATCCTTTACTCACAGAGTGACATTTTATATCAGCATTAGAACAGCTATTCAAAATAGTTTCAGTTTTAACAGAAGTGAAAGGCAAAATATTTGAATGTTGATCAAGATTATTTGCTGCGTCATTGGAAACATGATCTTCGAAAAATGTATCTGAGGGCGGACTAGGTGGTCTAGCAGATTCATCCATTAGAAATGACTTTTCGAGCCGCCAACTGTATTCAATGAATATCATGCGAGTAGCAACACGTTTTAACTTGGCTAACTCTGTGTTTGATGCACCACGGAGTAACACAGTACATCCCAAGTGGGGGGATATACAACCTTCAAAGAACATCAGTGTTTTACTAGCGCCTGAAAAATATTTAATGAATTAAAAACAAAATATTTTAAAAAATATCTCCACAAATCAAGAGTCATGCATAAATTTGACAAGAAAAACATACTATTTTACAAATTGTCCTAATACAATAGGTATTTTTAGTAGTTTTTATAATAATATGTATGAAATAAAGTGCACCAAATCAAATATAATACATGTAGAAGATACACCAATAGTATCAAAATATTGAAGTGTGTGTTTAAATATGTTTTAGTGTTTTTAATTTCATTTGTGCTTTATTTTCCTACAATTATATCATATTTATTTAATATATTATAGTGAGCTTTATGGAAATCTGTGACAAAGCAAACAGGATGTTAAGAAAGAGTAGGAGGGCCAAAACGAAAATTATTTTTAAGGTGGAAAAATTTCTACTTTCACACCTTACACTGCTGTCACCAACCAGTAATATTATATAAAGTCAGAGCTCTGAATCTCTTTACACTGCATAAACCATAATGTTTGATCCTCCTACTTGTTCTGATCACTCTTTTCAACACCATCTATAGGTAATAATATGTACCCCATAAAAAGAAGAGGTTGACCTTAAAAAGAAAAATTATGACTTAAATTAACAAATCTATTGATCATCAAATAATTAAAGATACTTGAAAATTCTAGTTTGATAGAGTTTTAGTAATTGTTAAAACTCGACTCTGCATATTTTCCAAAACTCCAGAAATATGAGTGCTCAAAATTTTCTATTATATATCTAAAGAGATGGTTGAGCATATGAAGCGATCCATTAAAAATGTCTAACCAGCCACAGGATGTGTTGGTAATCCAAAACTATAAACTTATTACTTTTCCACATATTTGGTGCAGCTGTTGAGTCTATTGTGTTTTTAATATATTCTGTACAACATGAAATATAAGAAGTCCTTACATATTAAGAATTGTCACATCACTCTTATTTATATATTTATACTTCTACATTTATAATAAGACTATAAATACATCCAATGGATATCTGAGCGCAACTGTTCATTTAAGTATATAATAATTTTTTTTAGCAATGGAATAATACATCCAATTTCATTTAGATTTGTAAACAAACTGAATGAGCCAACGACTTCACTCGGCATTCCTCGCTTGTTATTTTTTCATATAATACCTTGTGTTCCTTCCATCCAACAATCGCTAATAGGAAATGAGCGCAAAATAATCAGAGTGGGAGGAGCCAACTTACTTGCACACATGTGAAAATGACTCTCCTCTCAGCCCGAAAATTGTACTAAATTGATGAGAATATTTCAAAATAAAATAAAAGAAAGTACCTGACAGTTAATTTAATATAATTTTAATTTTAAAGCAAAATGGAGTCCCCTCTATATTATCTTTTAGACCTGTAAGAAACCATTTGTTCCCAAATTATAATTATAATGGATTTATAAAAAAAATATATATTATCTGATTATAGCTTTTATCTAGAGATGGGTCAAATAATTCAAATCCCTATCATAAATTATCTTTCAAGTTCTCAAATTCAAATTCGAATCTTTAAAATGTACAATTATTTTAGTTAAGACTTGTTTTAAAGTTGTTTAAAACTTGGTTACACTGACAAAATAATGCAATTTAGTTTGTCATGTCAATTATAGCATAAACAACAAAGAGAACACTTCTTTAGTAGATTTATTATATTGATCGAATTTTTTCCTTCTTTTTTTGTGATTTTGTTATGCTTCTAAATATACAAGCTTATATAATTACTTTTACCAATTGCTTACAATTTTTATAAGAAATCAAGGACTTGATAATTGTATTCGTGTTACTTTTTTTAGATTTTTACAAATCCCAAATGTCATTGAAATTGGGAGAACCAAGGATTAGAGTGCCTCGCCCGTCTTTACTTTTATTTTATATATAAAAAAAGTTACATTTTATGTTAGTGTTTAGGTTTATGACTGAATTTATTTATTAAATTTAGTTTGAAATATATGTTATACAAATATTGCTCTATATTACTTGAATTCAGATAAAACTCAAATGTTTTCGTTCAAATGTGATTCAAACTGGGTTTAGAGTCAAAAATAACCACTTGCTTACCTCGAAAAATAATGCATTAATTATTTTATAAATATACTGACCTCTCTCGGTGTTAAATGTCTCCAAGTGAAACATCTGGCACGTGCCGAGACGTGGCCGACCAATGTGTGCATCTACAGAGGTGACAATGTCTGCCTGGGTGCAGCGGGAAACCCTCTCTAGCACTGATGCCTTGATGTTTAACACCAGGGTCACCTGAAGATCTAAGAGAAACTCCTGGGCCAGTCGGGACACATTACGTTGCACCAGCACTAGGTTTGGTTGCAGTTTGGCTATGCGAGCCACCACATTACGAAGATATTCATACTCCTGGAAAAACCCCATAGAAAAAACAAGTCGCTTTATAATCAATTTAGAAAAAATAATTGCCTAATGAGTAATGACTTAGAATGTATACTTTGATATTTATTTATACTTTAAAAACAGTCTGGAAATAATGTAAAATAATGTTGGGTAAGTATTTAATCAGCTTTAAATCTGATAATGCATAAAGTTTTTCATATATACCTGCATCATGACTGGCTCCAAAGACAGTAGTTTCCCTTCAACCCTCTGGTAAGCAATAGAACAACCCAATAACAAGATACGAGGGTTGACAAGTCTAGTAGCCATTGCACGATGAGCCACATTCTTAGTGCAAACCACACCACTCACTATACGGCTCTCACGACTACCACCGGGGACTTTCTTGAACTGCACATATCTGTAACAAAGTAATTATTGTAGTTATCTATTGTTAACAGTTCCAGGCACAAATTATGAAACACCTCATTATTAGACACTAGATTATATCTTTAAGAAAATCCACTTTTCACTTTTTGGGGTGTATATGTTAAATATTGGAGAAGGAACAGGAAAGGTGGATAGAAAAGGGAACAGACACAATACAGACGTTACAATGAAAAGAGGAACACAGTTCACACTTTACATTGCTGCCACTGAACAGAGGTATTGGCTGACTAATTTTTTGGTTTCTTCTCCAAGAAGTTTTGATGCGGATTTCCAACTTCTCCCTGATAGAGTCTGATAGAATGAAACCTAGGTCATGGTATTTAGCAGTGATGATCGATTTTCTTAAAGAAGCAGTGGTCCAGTGGTGTCCAGTGGTAGCATTGTAAAGTGTGAACTGTTTTCTTCTTTTCAATGTAACAGACCTATTTTGTTTGTTCCCTTTGTTATGTTTCTATCTACCTTTTCTGTACCTTCTTCTAAATATATATTTAAAAAATTGCCTCTAAAAGTGAAAAGAGGTTTTCCTTAAAGAGCCGGAATATTTAAAACTATGTTTTTTTTATCTAAAGAGTATTTGAACAAACACGAGAGTAAGAATACCAAAAGAAATGTTTAAATTTGCTAATTGGAATTTCTACTATTATTTTTATCCATGACTGGTACTACATAAATACCTATGTGTTCTGACTTACAGCCGCTAAGAGTACTTAAACACATGGTTGTACTAAGGGTAATTAACTTATCTCTGCTCTTAAGGTCCCTGTTACACATTGAGGGATAACGGCTTTCACCTTTGGAAACAGGATGAAGAAAGGGAAGTGAAGGGCATGTGGGAGGAGGGGAGAGCAGAGTTCTCCCTTACTATTCTATAATGGTTTGGTCAAAGGTCCATTTTATATATTTTTTTATTGCGGTAATTTTGCAATCTCAGTCACGTCAGTGTTTATAACTTAAGATATGGAACAAAATAATTGTACTTAAATAAATGTGTTGACCCTTTGTTTCTTATTACAGCCATCCTTTTCCTTTAACAATGACTCAGATAATGTATTCTACCTAAACAAATATTACTTTATATTAACATTATTAGCTGACATACGAGTAAATAGCGATGATGGTTGCTTACTGTCTGATATCCATATCGTCCACTTCATTCTTCACATCAGGACAAACTACATCAACAATCTGCTCAGCTAATGGAAGCATGATGTCAGCCCAGCTCTGTGCCAAGCCTTCAGCATTCAAGAGCTGCTTTAGCAAACTGCTTTCATGTTGAGTGAATGCATTACTAATTAAAATAAGCCAATAAAATCGTTAAATCAAACATTTTAACCAAGCAATCAAA
Source organism: Timema californicum (assembly GCA_902141385.1). Taxonomy (NCBI): domain Eukaryota; kingdom Metazoa; phylum Arthropoda; class Insecta; order Phasmatodea; family Timematidae; genus Timema; species Timema californicum. The sequence goes on along the minus strand of CABFOW010001372.1, from coordinate 73,288 downwards.
ATATATGTGTACAGGCAAACCCCGTTATACACGGTAGATGTGTTCCCGAGAATTACCGCGGATACCAATTCTGCATAGAATGGGAATCTCTTAACATGTAAAAATAAGGATTGTTCCAATTTCTTCAATAAGTTGCAGCTAATTCTTAATTACAACAACGTTATTACTATTAGCACCGCGTCTTACTACCCGTTAGGTGTTATACGCACTTACGCTAATGTGTAATGTTAGGGTGATTGTGAGATGAAATGAAGGACCTACAGTTTAACGTGGAATCCGATCCACGGTGGAGGCTTGGCATTCCTCACATTCACAAGTTGTGATTAATACATGTCTTGTCAGAGGTGAAGGAAGGGTTTGGCAATCAGATAAATTTGTGCCGGGACCGAGGATTGAACCCCGAACCCCAGTACAGAAGTCCGACACCTTACCCCTAGACCACTAGGTCACCTACAACAATGTTAATAATAAATTTGGCTCTGTATTAGGTATGAATATCATTTAACTAAAACCAAGTATTTTATATTGAAAAAGATTAAAGAAAACAACTTAAGTAAACTCAATGAAAATAAATAAGGAATTGTAATGTTTTTATCATTTATTATCATACCAAGCATCCTACTAATCACTGTCGGATGATTCTGGCAAAAAGGTAGGCAGCTGTCTTTCCCTTGAAGCTAAAAATGGATGAACAGAATTCCCAGAAGATGTGGAGACGATGAGTCAGCAGATGTGCGGCGACCATCAATTAAAATGCCTTGTTGTTTAGTAAGGAAGCTTTTAATAGAGGATTGAGTTGCCATATTTAATTTTTTGACTGTGAAGATCTTTGTAACAATTCAGCATATTTTCTACTTCCCCACTCACTTTAGAACTTCCCAATAAGTCAGGGTCGTGTTCACCAAAAATATGAATTGCTGAGTCGATAATTTTGAAGGCCTCGAGCGTAACTTTAGTTTTGAGTGTCCTCAGAGGCTCTACTTTTTATGAACCCAATTCTGATTCCTCTCTAATATTTTCCTCTTTGATAGCTATTAGATCTTCAGTTGTCGGATCCTCTTTATGAGAGGTTAGGAGCCCATCTATGTTTTCTTCACCAACGTTTGTGAATCCAATCTGTTGTGCCATGTCTACAATCTCTCTCATTGTGCTACTAAGCTAATTCTCCACTGTAACGTCGGGAGTGCCTGCCATAGTTTCTTCCATACACCGTTCATGCATCGAGGAGTAATATCATTCCAGGCTTTGCGAATTATATCGATGGCTATCTTAATGTTAAACTGGCACCAAAACTCCTTAATGGTGAGTTTATAGTCTTTATCACACCGTTTTAAAAACCGTGATAAGGTTCTGCAAAGATAACTCTTACAAGCAGCAATCACTCCTTGGTCCATGGAACAAACTGTGGATGTGCTGTTGTGAGGAAGAAATACAACTTTCATATTTTCATTTAATTCCGCAACAGCAGGAAGACTACTAGCAACGTTGTCAAGCAAGATAAGAATTCTTTCCATATTACAATAAGCTTTCAACTCATCCTGAAGATCTAAGGAAAAATATTTACAGAAAATTGTAGATGTCATCAATCCTTTCTTATTGGATCTCCAAATAACAGGCAATCTGGTTTTAACATAACCTTTTAATGTCCGAGAATTTTCTGAATGGTTGATCTTGAGGGGCTGTAACTTGTAATCCCCAGAAGCATTTCCTCCAAAAAGAAGTGCGCAGCAGTCCTTGGCCGCCTTGAAACAAGGTGCTGCTTTTTCTTCAACAGAAATAAATGTACAGCTTGGCATTCAATTACAGAAAAGGCCAGTTTCATCCAGATTAAACACCAGCTTTGGTGTGTATCCTCCCTCTGCAATGACTTGTTTGAATATGGTTTGTTTAAATGTATCACTTGCAACATGGTCCGCGACGATCGCCTTCCCAGTCAGTTTTAAATTGTGGAATGCATGTTGGTTTTTTAAACAACTAAACCAACCTGAACTTGCTTAAAAAGCTGTTGGTTCTTCAGCATCTTTTGTGAGATCTTCATACAGACTCTTCGCTATCTCTTGAATAACAGCTCCGGAAAGTGGCATGTTGTGCTGCGTGTGATGTTCTATCCAGTTGGTTAGCATTTTCTCCATTTTCCCCATTGCACCTGACTGTAATTTAGTCACTCTAGTTACACTAAGATTCGTAGAAGATTACGCATTTTTACAAATTAATTCCCCATTAGAGCACGAATAGAGCTTACTGTTAAATCAATCAGTCCTATGACGCGTTGAATGTCAATGCTATGCTTATCTTTATCAAATATATTAAAAGCTCCTGATTTCACTAATAATGAATGTGATTTTCATACTTTTACATTCTTTACATTCTACCAACATTTTGTGTCTAAGGAAACAACAAAAGAACAAAAACAATAAGCTATCTAAAGCTTAGTTAATGCACTGTCGAAAGAATGTATGCATAGCACTGAGCAGCAGAGAATGGGGACAATGAGCATGCAGAGGCGCATACAGAGCATTTTGACAAATGAGGGAGTTTAAACATGTTTCTATCTATCAATCAACAAGTGAACCATGCAGCTTCCTTGCACCGGTGCACCATTTATCCTCACAAATTAAAACTCGTGTGTATATGAATACGAGATCAACGAAACCGTATATGGCGAGATTTGCCTGCATGTGTGTGTGCTTACACACAATTGTTACAAATATATATATACATACACATACAAACACACATATTCAGGGTCTGCAAGCTTGGTTTTTTTTCTTTCGGCTCAAACTTAGTCAAGTATTTCAAAAAGCCCTTGTGTTAGTCGAGTTTGAGTACATGCTGTTGTTCACAACTTTAAAATGTTAAAATTGTTGATATTTGTTTATTTTAAAAGTAAAATAGGATATTTAAAATATCACCATTTAAAACATAAAGTGTAAATACTATAACTTTAAAAATGTGAGATTTAAAAAACATATGAAAACAGCACATGTTCTTAAATTAAGAATGACACTTTTTAAAAATAAAGTTTAAAAAATGAAAAATTGTTTTTAATATAATAAATAACCAAACGTGATTTAAAAATTAAGAACACTCACATAAAAAAAGTCAAAATGGTTTCAGCACTCATATCTTTAAGATATTATTATTATTATTATTATTAATATTATTATTAGCACCGCGTCTTACTACCCGTTAACTTACACTAATGTGTTATGGTAGGGCGATTGTGAGATGAAATGGAGGACCTACAGTTTAACGTGGATATCCGAACCACGGTGGAGGCCTGGCATTCCTCACATTCACAAGATGTCTTGTCAGAGGTGAAAGAAGGGTTTGGTAATCAGAAAATCTTTGCCGGGACCGAGGATTGAACCCCGGCCGCCAGCATAGAAGTTTGACACCTCACCCCTTGACCGCCAGGTCACCTTTAAGATTAAAAAAAATAATCGTAAAATTTATGTTTATTGAGCTGATATTTTGCCTAAAATAAGCCTCTGTGACTATAATTACCCTATAAAATATGTAAAAATCCAAAGAAGTTAGAAATTTGAATTTTTTAATATTTTGATTATTAGTCCTTAAAGTAATTATCACTTCTGTTCCAATTCTATTTCTCTAGGTACAGTTGCGCTTGCACTTATATGTGCTCTAGCTATAAATTTATCTTATAACAAAATCTATTTCAATTCAATTTTGAATGCCTATAAAATGTGATGTCGATACATTAAAATAAAAAATAGATGTTATGAAAATTGAAAAATGACACCTGGACGCGAGAATCAAATCTGAGACCTTTGGATTAGTACACCAATGCTCTAACCACTGAGCTATCCAGGAATCAATCCCGTGCCCATGATCATTCTTCACTCATATTTTAAGGAAGAGTCATTTTTCAATTTTTAGAACATGATATCTACTTGGAGTAATCCTCACTAAAAGCATAAATAATAACTTTGGCCATTTGATTCTGAAAAATAGACGGTTAAAATAATATTTTAGTAGCGAGTATGAAATGAATGGTAAATGTTATTTTATTTAACTATTTAATGCAATGTTGATGAACACAGATTTTAGACAGGTTAACCAACATAGTTTTATAACTAAATATTAGCTAATGCTAGTTTTGTAGTTGAATGGATAAATACAAGTTTTAAATAACTAGAGTTAAAAAAACAACCAATACGATGTATTCTCTATATTAAATTTATTTTAACAAAAATTGTATTATATTTGGAAGAAGGTATAGGAAAGGTGGATAGAAACATATAAAAGGGGGACGAACACAATATGGCCTTAACAAAAATTATAATTTTAGAGAGAAACCATGTACAAATAGTAAGAATATTAAAAATTATTACTATTACCTCTTTTCCATTGGCAGCAGTGTAAAGTGTGAACTGTGTTCTTCTTTTCATTGTAAAGGCCATATTGTGTTCGTCCCTTTTTTTTATATGTTTCTATCCACCTTTCCTGTACCTTCTTCCAAATATAATGCAATTGCCTCATAAAAGCGAAAAGAGGTTTTCTTTATTGAGATATACTCAAATACTAAGTGATATATTTATCTATTTTTATATCCATTGCCTTGTCATGGAAATGCAACTTCAATAGAGTATAATTAAAAATAAACAAAAATATTTAATTAGTTAACCGATTGAAAGTTGATGGTTCAAGAAATTTATTAGGTTATTAATGTGAAATTTTATATTCATTTTAACAATTTGTTAAGTTACTGAATGATTTATTTATAAGTGAAACTGCAGATATTATCTAAATTAAAGCCTATACTTGCCATTGTTTTAAAATATATATATCTGTACATACATCAAAAAGGGGGGTCAAAAATGACAAGCCTACAAAACATTAGATCTCAACCTCGTGATTTAATGACAAGCTCGGCCTGAAGCTTTAAATATGAGTGTGTGCATGCATGCATATGCACACACTAGGGGTCAGCGAGATTGGGTTTTTTCATTTGAGTCAAGTATTTCAAAAAACTCCCGAGTTCGAGAATATTCATAATTTTAAAATGAAAGTATATTAAAACACATGTACTTAAAAGATGAATGACACCCATTTTTATAAATAGTAAATAATTTTGAAAAAAAAAAGTTAAAGAATGGAAATATCCGTTTTTAAATTATAAATAACACTTATAAAACACAATTTAAAAATAAGAACAACTCTCAAATACAAATCTAATAAAAGTAATTAAAATAGCTTCAACAGCCATGTCTTTATGGATGTTAAAATTACACTAACAATTATGAAAAAAAAGTTAATAAAATTAGTAATTGCATGATGATGTGTAGAAAGTAGAAACACTACATAATAATATAAAGTAAGTGATTTCTATTATGTTATTAATGTGAAAATTGAAATTAATTTTTAACCATTTGTTAAGTAACCAAATTATTTATAAGTGGAAATGATATTATCTCAATTAAATAGAATATGCTTACTATTGCATTTTAAAATTGATTATTAAGTACATCAAGTGGAAGCTCGAAAATGACGAACTTACAAAACTTTCTATCTCGATTTCGAGCCTAAGTGACGAGTTCGGCTCAAAGCTCAAAATATGAGTACTTGCAGAGCCCTAATACACGCACATTTTTGTTGTTATTTTCCCGGTGTCTGCCCAAGCATCTTATATGCATACATATTAGTTATGCTAATTGAGTAGGCATGAGGAAGGTAGAAATTAGAAGTAATGTAAAGTTCTTTTTTTTATAGGAAGAACAGAAGAATTCACCAACATTGATTGGAAGTTACTAACATTTGACATTATAGAAATATGTTTTATTTTATTCATTTATTATATATATTTCATCTAAAAGATTATAATTTTTTTTTAAGTTAATACTCCCTTCTTGTGGAGTATTTAATAATTTGTCTTTATAAATTATTAATTATACAAACTTATTATGTAATACAAATGTAATATTTTCATTTACACCATTGTGGCAACATGAGCTACAATAGTGCAGAGCTATAAATTAAATGTATTATATTTCCTCGTTTATCTTATTAGAACCGATCATTATAAACTCTACACAAATTATTATTTTGTAAACCTTACAAAAAAATCCAGATACAATATTGTTTCAAATAAAAGTTATTTATTTTCTATACTTCAGTGAATGAACACTAATAGTGGTGGGTATTGGCGTCATCAAAATAAACAAAGACAATCTGCCAAGTCACCATATTGAATTCTTAACTATGGCAACCTTTGAAAAAGCTCCACTTTGGTTCTTTAATTTAATTATATATATATATATTTAAATCACCAAAAAAAGTTAGAAAACTTATTTTTACAACAAACATTTATTTTTAAAATATTTTAAAATACTAGCTTCATTTTACATAAGTTGAAGGAGTAAAATATACTGCATGCTAGCCAATGAGATTAAAAGCGTGTTTGTTTTCATGTTTGTATAATTTGTGTTGTATTGATTATTAAAAAGATCAGACGAAAATAAACAAGACATAATATAAATTTATTCTTTTTAAATACTGGTAGTTTTCTGGTAAAAATTACTCTAATTTAAAAAGTATGATCTTTGAAATAATTGTATAGTGTATTTGGCAGTGGCTACTTTGTATACATCTTTTTTGAATTCCTTTAATAATGTGTATGATTAATTACAAATTGTTTATAGCAGTGATATATTTAAGATATATTAAATTTTCAATTTTATGTTAATATATTTTCTATATTTCATATTGCATGTATACTAAGAAAAGAAGCAACCTATTTGAACCCTAAGATTGTTGTATTAACCTATTGACTAGGCTTGGGTCAGAAAAATCGATGTTAATTTAGTATTAATAAAAAACCTAAAAATATAAATTTTCTTTTAATAGGAGAGGTTTATTAATTAAGATATTTTGAGATTAACATAACTTATTTTAATAGTGGTTTAACTTTGTCTTAAAATATTTGAAAGGGAATAGCTTTGGTTAAATAAGGTCACATTTTTTAAACCCAGCCAACAAGATCAAAGACTAGAAGAGCCTAGTGGTTCCAATTTATCTGCTGGATTCCTACCACTCAAGTGTGATGTTCCTAAATTATCAGCTGAATTGCTCCAAATCAAGGAGAGTAGTGTGAGATGGTGAGTAGGCCTATTTTGTATTTTTCTAAAAGTTTACATAATTATACCTTTACAAGGAGTGTTTTGTCGATGGCTAGTAGTCCCCACCATTACAGTTCAGAACAGAGTGAAATGTGTTTACATAAGCTGCAATTTGTAAAATATTTCTTATTGAAACACAAAATAACCAATTATGTACTTTTTATTGATAACTCTCAGGAAACATGTGTCATGGAGACTGTCTTATCGGCCATCAGAAACAGTGACCATTTTTTGTGTTTTGGTAAAAGTCTTGCTAAGCACATGTGTTGAGAGTGTTAAATATGTGTGTGTAGGTCCCAATTCTTGTATAAAATTGTCACCCTTAGCTAACATTTGTACACCTTTACGACTTGCTTCACATTATTTGATGCTCTAAGAGGGTGCCATTCTAATGGGTAACCACAGGAGCCTTGCACAGATACTAATTTGCAATCACCCACAATTGCTCCCTTATCAACGGTTGGTTTTATGTTATGAGTGAGGCCAGTATGTGTGGATCCATATTATGTTTTAGCTGAAGTAATCGTGTGGACCCCTGCGAGAAACTCATTAAAGATTGGGACAGAGATGAAGATGGATATGAATGACAGATGTGCAAGAAGTTCTGGCTACACCTCTAGACAAGTGCAGGGGTGATAATACCTAACTCCTAAATTTGCTAACATGTTTTATGGACATTAAATTATTCTAAAAATCATTAACTTATCAAGTTAAGCTCTTACACATCCAACATATTATATTGTATAGCCATTAATAATACACATATACCATAGTGGTTTACTCTCTTCTGCTGAAGACGGGGACTGATGTACCTCAAAAAGTAGATGTGTTGTATAGTATTTTAATTGTGAGCTTTGAGCGCTAACATTTTCTGGCAAGTGTGTAGGCCCTGCCCTTCTATCCTCCTTTCAATGTGAAAAAAGTTAATAGAAAATGGCATTTTTTTAAATGTTTTATTTTTAATAAAATAAATTTAAATTGTAATTTATTTTTATTATTATGATTTTTCTTGTTTTCTTGGTTTGAAAACTTTGCTTGTCAAAAGTGATAGCTGCTAAACATATGGTCTTTCAAATCATATGTTTTGGCGTAGAAATCTAGTAACTTTTCCAAAACATTTCTACTATTCTTCCTACTAAAACCAGACTGTAGCATGCATTTGTGTGGAGGAAAAGGGAAATTATTTAGGAAAAACTACCCTGAATACAACAGATTTTGAACCACAATCTCCCAGTCATCGGCAATCCAGTCTTCTGCAAGAATGACACCTTAGCTTTGATTATTCAAGCAGCAAACTGATATTACAAATGTTAACACTCAAAATATTTGTAAATATAATTCAAATTGTAACCAATTAATATAAATATAATTTAACTGTGTAGCCAATGATAGAATAAAAGTATATATCTACACAAATTCATATACATAAAAGGTTCCTGTTAATTTTTGTATTATAAACACACACTGCCATCCTACTTTACCAGAGTGCATTGTAAGCTCCAAGCTCTCCATTGTCTGTCCGAAGTTGGGAGACTTTATGCCACCCTTTACTTGGTCTCATTTCCCGACTCTGTGATAGGACTGCACCAGAGAGAAACTCACTAGAGATGCCTGAGTGGGAATTGTCTTGCAGAGGGCTGCTGACACCAGCATTGCCTGTTCCAACAACAAGAAATCAATGGTGAAACCGCCAAAATATTTACAGAACTGGACATTTTGAAGAACATCAAGTATTTTGACTGTAGCAATCTACAGTTGGTAAAGTTTTTGACGGCTACCACAGCCAAACAATGTGCATTGAGTTTATTGGTAAGTTAAATAATTGTTAAATGGAATAAAAAGTGGTGCTAGGTTGAAAAATGATGTCAAATTGTCAATTTTTCCAGCAACTTAAATTGGGATAAACCTTTTATGAAGATCATAAGTCAATCCAAAAGAGTCTGAAGATTACCTACCACCAAATTTCAAAAATATATATTCATACGGGTGAGTAACAATACTTTTGTGTTTGAATATAACTTTCTTCTGCGGGATTTATGTGAGTTATTACTTTCAATCACAACATGAAGGATCAGGTCAACCATAAGGTGTATTACTAAGATATGAGAGGATGTGTTATTATCCTCGTTTGAGAGATGATTTTTCACATTGTAGTTTCCAAACATAAATCGAGGTAAGCCCATTTCTGGAGTTTGACCTCCCTTTTCCTGTTCATTGCTTTATCCCTGGCCTCATTAATGTAAATATGTGGATAGCCTGAACAGGGGGAGGAGGAAGGGACAGGGGTGTTAAGACACGGTTCACAAAAACAAGTTGAACATATCAAAGTTATGTTGGGGATCATTTCAATGGGCATGAAACTGCCATGTTCTTCTAAGAACAAAATAAATAAATAATATGTATTTTAAAACTGAGAGTCTGTATAACAACTAGATTTTATGATAATTATAACTAAAGCATAACAGAGCCCCTTAAAATGTTTTCAAAATAGTTTTGCATAAGTGGGATAAAATGATATAGATATTGAACTATTCTTATTACATTCTTTATTCAAATAGTTAATAAAGTTATTGTTGACTTTATAAACTGAATTATTTGCTGTCAATAGAGCCTTTTTAAAAAAAATTAGATTTGATTAAAATTTGGGTTGGAAGAAATAAAATGAAAAATTTTATTCTATCTGTTTGAAGCAAAGAAAGGTGTTGCCCGAGGAAGCCACAAAATGCACCGCACGGTTACCCCAGGAAAAGCCAGGTACTTCTTCTATTGATAAATCAAACTAATAAGTCACTTGGTTTATTAGCAAACAATAGTTACAAATAAGATTGGGCACTCCTGTAATTCAATATGATAGGTTCAGACAATGAACGGCTGAAACTGACATGTAAAAAACAGAATGTATGAATCTCTCACAGTCTGGCCAAACGACCCACCAATAATATCCCTCAGTTAGTGTGGAGCTATTTTACAACTTATCAATCAAGTTATTATAAACTCATGTAAAAGAATAAGAGTTGGGTCTAATCCACTCTTTTACAAATATGAATATTCAATTTACCTTTAAATCCCAAATCTTGTAAAAAATTATGAGTATAAGAGGAAATATAAATACAATATAAAGTACAAATAGTAATTAAATGTTAACATTATTTTCTATAATCCACTCATCAGTTAGGTCTTAAATTACTAGGACCTAGTTTTCTGGTTGTTAGGTTCATCCTATAAATTATAATTATAATTGGTTTTGAACCACCAATAAGCAGTATTAAACCTCTAAAACAAATTTCACTTAAAAATTGAAAAACAAATATTTTTTTAAGGATATAAATCTCAAATCAGAAATTTTCTCAAATTCTTAAATCTTGAATACCCCTAAGAAACCAAATAATAATCCCTAAATACGATAATTGCAGATTTTTGAGATTTTAAAGTTTATCTCTTCAAAGTAGAAGTATTACCTTTAGTGACTACACAATGAGTCTATCATATAAGAAACAACTTAGTTGAGCAAAGCAGGGAAAGCTTTAAACTGTTCTGTGTAAACAGCACAAGAATACAAAAAATATAAGTGTCAAATATTTTTATGGCAGAGCTTTGTTGTTATTGTAGCAAGAGATTTAATTTCGGACCAAAGACGAAGTTGAATGATGTTTGAATGAATGTCAAAGTTTTCAAAGTGTCGCACAGGACTACTAAGTTTAACTTATTATGATTTAAAAAAAAAATACAATCTTGTAATCTATTATCTCTAAGAGAAGAATTGCAATCAAACTTAAATACATGATCAAACATGTAAATAATATTATATAAAAGTTACATTTGTTTACTAATCGTAAGTATACTTAAATCTAGTAGATTAATGAGTAAAACACATAAAAGCTATATTCTCATGAATACTTTGTATTTTTTTCAATGTGTCTCTACAAATCATTAAGGAAAATGTCCAAAGATTCTTTCAGGTTAGTTTCCTTCGCTATCACTTACTTTACGTTACTGTACAGCGTGTCTACACTGTTCTAGTATACAATCCTTTAAGAGGGAAATATGTTAGGGTTAATTATATCAAGGTGGCATTCCTCACTTGCTCATTTACTGTGAAATAGATCTAGGTTGGTTCAGCTAGTTGTGAATACTATATAATCACAAAAATTAGGTAGTTTTTTGGATAGGCTTTCTTGTAAGATGAACATGTGTTAAGTTATATTTTAAATTTTAATAGCATAAACTTTTTTTTGGCAAGTTGAGAAAAAATATTTAATTCAGAGACGTGATATAGATTTATTATTTTTCTGAAATATTTTAGAGTTTGGCATGCTCTTTATTAAAAATATAGATTGAAGAGAACCTTTAAAATGCGTATATGAATTTGTGTACAATAAAATCATATAGAAAGTGGGATACCATTTGTAAACCATTAGTAATATTTAAATGAATTGTTTCATTTAAAAAAAGATTTATATAATTATTTACAAAATAAACCCATTATTGTATTGATTTCAAGATCCCTTCCCCCCAACAATATGGTTTTTTAACTAACTTATCATTATAAAACTACTCACCAGTAATTTCAGTCTGTTTAGAACCAGCACCACTTGCAGAATCTATCTCATTGTCAGCAGCTTTATTGGGTCGAACCAAATGGGCAGTGTTGGCTTCTACATTCAGGTCCAAATAGAACATAGAGCCAGACGATGGTAAACTACTAGAGTCCTCTCGCTCCATTGATACACCTTCACTCTCGGAATCTGCACAGATTATTTGCAGGGACAAGAGTTGAAGAACCCATTGTGAGACACATAGATGGCACATTGTTTCTTCTAATGCCAGCGGAAGCGAGGTCAGGTACAGATGAGAGCAAGGAGACTGGCCAGGGCCTAAACCAACAAACTTGCAACAGGGCCTGACCAGTTGGCTCCCAGCTGGGTGGTCAGGGAGTGAGAGTGTTGGTGATGATTAGCTGGGTGGTCAGGGAGTGAGAGTGTTGGTGATGATTAGCTTAGTCATCGTCAATCTCAGTTTGAGAAGTTAACCACAAACTATGTTTATCTGAGGACCTACAGGCGGCGGCCCCGCTACTCAGGTATAGGCCACGACAAGCTTAGTAGGCCGATGGCCGAAACAAAACAAATACTTGAGTAAATAAAGTGAAATGACTGATCATGGACATTGAATGTAAGCTTTCATGGAGAAACTTGATTAGGAAAAATGGGAGTACAAGGAATACATGAGATGGTAGAGAGAGAGCAAGACTGAGAGGGTCTGGACATGTAATGAGGATGGAAAAGGACAGGATACCAAAGAGAATGACGAGGATGAAGTATGTAGGGAAAATACCACAAGGGAGACCAAGAAAAGATGGGAGGAGAAAATAACCCTAAGTGTGCAAGCAAAAGTAGAAGAATGGAAGCGATTAAAGGAGGAAAAATGGTGGTAGGATAGAGGAAGATGAAGGCATTTTACTAAACTGGCTCGACCACAGGCTTGTAATGGATAGTTTGTAATGGCAAGGGTTTGAAAATTGTCTTCTTTTCACAGAGTAGGCAATATTTCACTTCATTATCTGGCAACCAGGGACCCTTTAGAATTAGATCATTATCTCTACTTTTTATACTGTCCTATGCCACAGCTACTTCATATCTTTCCTCAGTTAGTTCCACAATCCGTTTCTTGGTCAACCTAGAGGTCTCGTGCCATATGGTATTCCTTTCAATAATGCTCGGAGTCTGTTCTAGCCTCATCTTAGCGACTTCTCTTGCCCATCTTATTCAATTTCCTATTAGCTTCTGAACAATATTGGGGTGTTGGATGAGAGAATACCATTCATAATTTTTTCTTCTCCTGTATCCTTCCTTCCCTCTAACAAGCCCCCAATTTTTTCTTTCCAGTATATTGAGCCTCTACCTTTCTTTCTTTGTTGTGGTCCATGTTTTGGAGGCATACAGTACTAATGGGCTCACATGGCATGCCCGCATTTTGGTATTATTGGACACAATCTTTGACTTGAATATGTATTTTTCAGGCTGTGAGTATACATGGCTTCAGCTATTAAGCATTCACTTATGTTTTATTTTATCTTATTTTCTTCAATGAACTTAAAGCTATATATTTTAACTTGTGCACTTTTTGCAAGCTCATTTCCCTAAACTGTGTTGAACCCTCATTTTGCAATTTACTAAAAAATTTCATGACCTTAGTTTTTGATTAATTGATAATCAGACCAACTTTTTTCACTTTGTTTCCAGCTTTTCCAACATTTCTGTATTTCTTCTTCTCCTTCTTCTACTACTGAGATACCATTCACATGTCCCAGCCATTTACTGTTTCCATTCAATATTACACCTTTCCAGTTCATGTCTATTTCTCTTATGGTTTTCTCTAAAATTAGGCAATAATTACAAGACGAAAATAGCCTTTGATTTGTAGCTTATAAATTACTCTCATTGATTTCCAAGTTTATCAACATTGACAAGTTATGATACACAAATAACACTATATTAAAAATAGTCTGTGACCCTAATTCTTTTTTCCTTGCTATGTAATGATCAAGATGGAATTGATTTTGGTGATGTAAAGAGAAGAAAGTATCCATGCATAGGTAGCAAAATCAAAATAAGGGGATGCTAGTAAAATACAAAATATCGTAATGAAACTGATTTGGACCCGTCTCATATATTAAAAAAAGTCATGGATAAAGTGCATTTTTCTTTAAAGTATTGCATGTAAAATATTCTTTTAATACTTAATCCATGGAGAATCATGCGCTTTTCAGAATTAATGTCAATAAATTACACCATAAGACTTATTTTTTCTTTCAAAAATCAACTCTGTAGTCTTTACCAAAAAAAGCAAATAACGCTAGCTCCCTCTACCCTGTGGCCAAAACTCTTTCTATTAGTTGGTTTTGACACTGGCGACAAGGGGGTCCAAGAGGCAAGAGGTAGGTCATGTACAAGCCGCTTGTACGTATGGATACACACAGTGCCGGCCACATAACTCTACAGAATGTTGTAATAAAACAATGCCCATAAGAGAGAGAGTAGTAACATAAATCTACACAGCACACAATACTCAAAACAGGGAAAGTGTAACGTCACAGAAATATAATCTGTAGTTCAACTAAACTGTATCATCTAAAATCATATCTTCAGTGCCACAGGTGAAATCATCTTAATAAATCGTGTGTAATTTTAAAGGTCTTACTTATTTCATAAGTGTAAGAGATATCACTATAATTGGCACTCAATCATGGGGCTATAAATAACCAATTATTTCATCAAATACCCAATATCTCAATAATTTACGCTCTATCACGAGGCTGTAATTACCAATTATGTTATCAAATTACGAGAACATTTTAATTGGCTCTCGATCACGAGGCTATAAATAACAATTATCTCACAATATAAACTGAAACGTAATAATTATCGCCCAATCGCGGGGCAAAATAATTTATGTACCGTAATAATATGTATATACTTATTCTTTTATATTTAACAAATAACTAAATTAGCTAACAAAGTCTTTGTTTACATATTTTAGTGTTTTATATTATCATGCATTGAAGAAGTTAAAGGAAAAAGAGAGGAACAAATAAAAACAACAAACACAATTAGGTTTTCGCAAAGAAAATCAGAAAAAAGCTTACAGTCTACAATGCTGCCAGTACACAAACAGGTAAAGACAGCTTCAAGTAAAGTGACTGTAAATTTTGTTTCTTTCTGAGAAAATATGAATAGAGGTGTAATCTGCAACAAACTCAAGTTATGACAGAATAGTGATTTTTAAACACTATAGTACATGTTCAAATTTCATACATGATTACAATTATCAGTAAAGTGTGTGGCATGGATGTTACATTGCACATATCATTCTATAAACAGAGCCATTTAACAAATACCACACATACCTTTTGTAGAAAAATCATCTTGTGGGATTTGTTTAACCCAGAGAGGCTCTTGGGCGTCCTGACTGCTGCGTCGGCTCTCCTCAAGGTCACTGCTCGACAAAGTAGGTTGTGTGGGAGACAAATCAAGCAGTGGGCGATACAGAGAGTAGCCATCATTGAAGCTTTGCTCTGACATTGTTATGGATTCCAAGTAACCAGCCACAAGTAGTGCCTGCCCTATAGCAGTTCCTTGTTCACTGGAACAAGGTAGCATTCATCAAAACACAAGGCCCAGAAACAACATTTCTATAAAAAGCCCTGCGTGTGTCTATTAAATATTTAGTTAGGATACATTTTTGTTTGGTTTTTATAGTCCCAACAATTATTATTATTTTTTGATCACAGTGTCTCTCTCTACCTGTTCAGGTTATAATGCAAATACATTAATTACACTATTCATGGTGTCTACTCAACTTAACCAATGAAATTCCCGACTATCCCTGATCATTTCCTAAAATTCCAGACTCAAATGTCACATCCTTCCACCCCACCCCACCCCCATCCCTATTCCCCAGTCTCAAGGCCCCCAAATCCCCGTACACATGTTTTTGTATTAATTTTTTTATGAATACATAAACTTTTTTTAATTTGTACTAAGATTCAGCAGGAGTTGATTACAAAACAGAATTTTAGTTATCAAGTCTGTCACAGTACTTCAGAGTGTTAATAGTTATTTTCTACATTGGGATTTGTTCTCAATGAAGGGAAAATTTCTTGTTCAAAGCAACCAACAAGAAATTATTAGTTAAAGAAAACAAACAATTACAAACTTTAGATAATATGTGTGTGTTGCCGCAGTCCACAAGGTCTAGTGCTACTCCCATGTTAGACTTGACTGCCAAGTACAGACAAATCGAGGTTCAAACCCGGTCAGGTGCACTTCCTCAAATTACACTATTTCCTCTAAATTCCTAACTTCAAGTTAGAATCATTAATATATTTAGCCAATGCGATAGTAATAGTCATATAAAAATATAATTAATATGTATTAATCTTCTTGGTGATTATTGCTTTGAAAAAAAAAGTGTATGTTTATATATATTTTTATATAATACACACTATGTTTATTATTACCTGTCCGAACAATACGAGTTATAACCACGGTAGTAGGGTAAGGATTAAGAGGGTAGAATTAATGAGAAATATACCCACATTTATGTAAAGGGAGAGGGAGACACTTTTTTTGGAAATATGTCCTCAGTCCCTGCTGCTAAGATTGCTTATCTCCAGAAAAAACATAATTATAAACCTGACATTAAGACCGCGTGCCCACCAATAGTGTTTTATTTATAAAATTATAGTATATAGTCATTTAACTATATATTAGAGTACTTTTTAATGATGTGTGTAGTTCATACCAGTGTTTCCCAATCTTAAGGTAGCCTCAGACCACTCAATCGAAAATTGATTAGAGCGTGGACCACTCTCCTCCCCCACCCCTACCCATGGTAAACTTCTTACATCACAACTCTTCCATGTTTACACTAGATTCAAACGAGTCCCTGAATTTACTATTGTTTTGAAGTTCAATCACCTCTTCTGAGATTTCATCAGGAAGGTCCTTGGGCTTGACACTGAAAGGATTTCAAATTAGTTTCTTAATGAATTCACTTTCATTTTTGCCATATTCTGGAAAATAATGTGTGAATTTGTCTTTGAGTATTTGTAAGTGACACAACACGCCATGTTTGACCTCATCTGTGACGGTAGCATAGTTCTTATTGTCAGCAAGGTCTTTAAACGCTGGAAATGCTGAATAGTTTTTCTCTTGAACTTTGTCAATCCACGGATCAATTATGCAAAGAAATTAACAAAGTTTGTCTTCAAACACTAAAATGTTGGGGAAACCATCCAACTTTTTATTTCCAGAGCCCTGTAGCTGCAAATTTTGGTGATTAAAATGGGATAAAATATCCAGGAGATAGGCCAATTGTATCTCAAACTTTGCTTGTTTTTCGGTGGGTACTTTGACACGTGGACCCCTCCAGAGGCTCTCGTGGACCACCAGTTGGGAGCCACTGGTTTATACCACGCTACCCACACAGGGGAGCACATGGGAAAAGGTGTTAGTTTCGTCTATCCTAGTTTTATGATGACTAAGAGGTCAGGGTTTGAATTCCTGTTGGGTGTACATATGGTTCTCTTACTTTAGTTCAAATTATTCTCAAAGTTTTCTCCATTTGAATGTGGGTACACTTCCTCAAATATCTTACCTTTTATATATTTACTTCAAAATACAAATTTGCATATAGCCCCATCAAGTAATAAGACGTAGCGAAAAAAACAAACAAAAAAAACACAATGTTTTAACAGTGACACGATATGAGGCAGCAAGTGTATAGTCAAAAACCCAATTTCGTAAAATAACCATTCCAACTTTGAATAATCCACATACCAGCTTCAGTGGCTACATGGTCTAACGCGCTGTCTCGTGTTAGACTATAATGCAGACGACTAAAGATCGAGTTTAAATCTCGCTCAGGTGCACTGAGGGT
Organism: Timema californicum; assembly: GCA_902141385.1. Lineage (NCBI taxonomy): Eukaryota > Metazoa > Arthropoda > Insecta > Phasmatodea > Timematidae > Timema > Timema californicum. The sequence continues at coordinate 55,709 of CABFOW010001372.1, read as the reverse complement.
GGTTTCCCCCACTCTCTCCATGCAAATGCGGGTGCACTTCCAATAAATTACACCTACATTATCCCTATCCATACATAGGCATATAGCCTGAACGGGTATTAAGATGCAGTGCTACAAAAAAATCCACATAATCTACAGGCAAATGCTTAAAGTCTTTGGAGTCCCTTTCTCAATAAATTGGCCTGCCGATGATGGGAAGATTGTAGGTTGAATCCCGGTTGAGTGTACTGATGATGGTTTATCCTCAATTCTTTTCCACTCAAATTCCACACAAAGGTGGATACACTTTCTCTAAATTACAACCTACCTCATCCTTAACACATTAGTATAATTATGACATATTATGAGTATAACCTGAACAGGTTAATCAAGGTGACAAATAAATATTAATAAAATAATTAGGAAGTAGCAAACATTGATCTCGTATGACAATAATAAACTTATTAATATTTTTAACCTTTTTACATTCAGAGTTACAACCAAAATAAAACATAATTAAAACAAATTAAACCATTATGAAATATATTAAAAAATAAGCATTAATTAAATCAACCTTATTCATGGTGTCCATAGCTGTCTTCATTTTTTTTAAATCTTTAATTACAGTTTATTAAAGGAACTTCGACAGGGTTCCGACAGTATTTGTAAAAAAAAAATCCCTGACTATTTCCCCAAGTTCCCTGACCAACTTCTCACAAAATTTCCACTATAATTTATGGTACTATTCAGGTGGAAATATTGATTTAATTCCATTTAATTTGGCCTCCTCCTACCCTACAGCCTCACCGCTCATGAAAGAATAAGAAAGCAGACGACTTTCCAATCAGTTTAGGGAAAATGATGGAAAAATAACAAAATAAATCAAATCCTATCAAAAAGGAAAGTCTGGAATCCATTTGCAATATTTTTTGCAGAAAGCTAGTTTACACTTCAGGAATGGATCACAGACTGCTCTCTTCGGTATCCCTACAGGTTTTGTTTTAAGAAGCTTTACTTCTTTGAGAAACTTAACAACATGGTCCCAAATTTGTAATACCCTTTGAAAACATGTTGCATTCTCTAACCACCATACACCACAGAACTTCAAAGGAAAAGTTGTACACCCTGTCACCTGGTTAAACAATGGTCGACGAGATATAAAGTCAGTGAACAGGTAGTACGTGTGAAGCAATAAGCATTTATATCCTAATTGACAGATTCCACTCCTGTTCTCAAGGAACCATGAACAACACGAAGTCCACGGGTCCCCAGATTTAGCAAACTACATACTTCATTGTCTTTGACAGATTTGATGTGTTCCCGAAGAAGTTATAAACTTTAAATTGACATTTGGGCCATCCAATGACACTTGTATCAACTTAGAGAGTGGAAGAGGAGCAATACCATGCAAGAAATGCTTCGGTAATTCTTCAGCTTCTATCGAAAAACACACTGTCCAAGCAACAACTAACGACTTTATGATTTTTCCTCGTCCCAGAATCTGAATACAATGTGCATTTGCCCTCTTTGAATAACTTTATTCAATGCCGCATCAAAACAAATTACAAAGTTGTTACGTGATTTTAGGCGGCCCAGTAAATTGTTATGAAAGATTGGAGCCAAGCCATGCACAATGAAATATACAGCCTTGTCTCCACCAAAAGTAAAGGCACTGGCAATGGAACATTCATCAAACATCAAATGAAAAATTTTACTTAAATTATTGCACGAATTGAAATACATTTTATTGTCAACAACTTGCAAAGCCCAAATGACTTCTACCTTAGTTATATCATCTTTCATAACAGAAGTGTTAGGGTTTCTTCGAGGCACTACACTACTTTCACTTTTGGCTACACCTTCCTTCTGCGGCTTTACAATTTTCAATGAAACAGAAGTGTGACATGAATTGTTATTTCCCTGACTTATTTTTTCCCCTGACTTTCCAGACCGTAAGAACCCTGTTTGATGTAGTTTTGGTCAAGACGAACCAGTTTATCCTGATAAGCATCAATAGTTAATATTGGGTTGTGTGGTATCAAAGCCAAAAACTACTCTTTCTCCAAGTTTCTCTAATTTCATTTAGTTAGTGTACAATCAAAATACCTCTATTATTACTCTTATAAACAACAACCATAAAGTTATCGTTGTTCCTTTAAAAGTATTCTCTAATATATTGTTTAATTTCTTTAACAAAATTCAAATATAATCATAAAAGAAAGTCCCGTTCCCTTTTGAGTTAAAAAAAAAGAGAGAAGGCCTAACATGAATGTGTGTCTTAAAATCCAAGTAGTCACATAATACATTATATTATAAAACTGATATAAATATGCAATCAAGTCTTATTATAATAACTCGAGTAATTTGCTGAAAAAATCATACTTATATTAATATTTATATAAAAAAACAGGATTAAAATAATGATTTACTTGCTATCAACAAGAAGAGCATTTCCCAATAAAAAAGTTATCTTTTCTTATTTAGGTAAAACCACCTACAGCGCACCCGACCGGGATCGAACCATGATCTCCCTGTCCTTGGCAGTCTATCCTACCACGAGACTAGCACACTAGACTGTGGGGCCACCGAGACTGGTATCAAAGAATTGTACATAAAAGGCTATCAATGTAAATATAAATATTAGTTGATTGCGGCATTCCCTTCTCCCCCTCCTGATCATTGCCAAAGTTTCTGCACCTATTGTAGGTTTTTGATAAGAAAGTTGCTCAAAGAGAGACAGGTAGAATTACTATGTGATGAGGGAACCTTTACGTTAGTGTTGCCCTGGGAGAAAACCGATGAACTACGTGTAACCAAATAGCCGGCTACAGTATTTTTTTTATGTTGGGCCTGGAGATAATTTTTTTTGTGGAAACAGTTAAAATTATGTAATTTTTAAAATCTCATAAGTTTTTAATGAATTTTTTTTTATATCAATTGTTTTGATTGTGTTTATTTACATCAAAATTTAAAGTAAAACTTATTGTTTGAATTTTAATTGATGGTTATCAATAAATATTATTTTTTCTCAATATTGTTAATTTTTATAAATATAGAAGAGAAATAAAAAAACACTAGTGAATTGGTATTATAGTTTTTGAAATATTCTTTCCCTCAGATTAGCCTGTAGTTTCAATATGGACGATTTATCTCTCGCGGACTCTTGGCATAGTCCACTAAGAATCAGAAAATTATTAAATATATTAGACAGATACAGATAAAAAAAGACAGTTTGAATCACATTGTAATTTACTGATTATTATATTTCATATTTTAACCTTTCCCCGAATTTATTTTTGTAATTTACGAAATTCCCGACTTATTCTTGTTTTCAAGGATTTTCCTGGATGTCAAACACCCTGACTATTGTGTAAGCAATGAAGGAGATTCAAATTAGAGTTATCCTGATGTACCCACATTTGTGTGGAGGGAGTGTGGAAAACCATTTAAGAAAATAACACCCTTAGTATACCTAACTGGTATTTGAACCGCAAGCTCCCTGTCCATGGCAATCTAGTCTATTATGAGAGTAATTCCTGGAAACATTCGACCCCCAAAGCAGGTCACAACCATAATTTATTTAGGAATATTCAAAGTATGTGGGTCGTTCATGAAGTATTCACTTTCACTCAAATAAGTTATCAGTAAACTACCCATAAAACTAAGTTTTAGAAATAAATAAAAACAAACATGTTATTTTGATAGTATGAAATACTCTTCAGATATACATTTTAAACAAAAATGTTAAAAGCTATTTATAAAATATCTGAAATTTTCCAAAAATAATCATCAGTAAAATATCTTAAATTTTCCAAAAATAATAATCAGTAAAATATCATAAAATATCTGAAGGAGAACAAAACTATTTTTTATTAATCAAATTTGAACTAAATCTATTTTACTGTTTTGGCTGTAATCCCAGATACAGATACACACAAACATGGGGATAGAAGAAATTTTGACACAATTTTTTTAGTTTGGAGTACCATAACCTTTTAAGATTCGTTAAAAGCTCAAGGCCAAAAATTTCCATGATTACAATACTTTCCCTGTTTGAGAGATTATGGAAAAATATTAAATTTAGCCCAGCAAAAAATTAAGGTTTATTTTGCATGATGATGTGGTTCCTGAGCTAGTAAAATGTATATTTACTTTATACCAATATAAGTATTTACTATGCAAAATGCACTCTTACCTGATAGTTTGTATACCCATGGTAAAATGTGATGATATAAATTATCTGAACCAATCGATTATTCAAATGACCTTTAGTCCAAATTAGTTCAGAAAATCTACGCTCAAGTGTTAAATTCATGTTAATAATAATAAAATACCTACCGTGTGCTAGCGTGATACTGCGCTATCAGCCAATCAACAAGCTCAGTGCCCAGGAAACAATTGTGGTAGTTGCGTAATCTATAACGATGAGTCTGCAGTATCAAGCCCAAGTTGGGTCGACATAAGTCATCAAACAGTGCTCGTAAGGAGGCCGACATCTGTAATACTCTGCAACGCTCTTCCATACTCAGGTAGGCAGCACTTTGAGCCCTTGTTCAAGAAAAAAGTTTTAATAAGTGCTTATAGTTTGTAAATGTACCTTTTATATATATTTATGTATGAAAAAAGATTGTGTCAGCTTTGTCTTTTTTTCTTGTTGGACTAGCTAAATGATTTTGCTATTAGTCGTGAGACTGGTACTGATAAGAGAAATTTCGCCATGCCCTTAGAATAATAAAAAATACTTTTCAATACAAATAAGTAAACATATATCACAGAGGAAATCCTGTATTTTGCACAGTAATGAGAATTATGTACAAACTATATTGTCATTTGATTATTACTGTATAGAAATATATTGATAATTATTGTGGAATCATCTCAGATTAAAAACATTATCAATTTGATTAAAATTGAAAGTAATGAACATGAATATTTATATATAAAAAAAGGCTCAAATTATCAATCAGTCATCACTTTTTTTTCCAGTGTCTTTGTACCAGTTTGGATTGTAGGCGTACATTAATTACACCAATGGACTAAGAATGAAGAAGAGAGAAAGAAATTTACCCTCATTTTCATGGAAAAAGAGTGGGAAACCATTTAGGAAAACCACCCTCCATATACCCGATCGAGATTCAAGCCACGATCTCCCTGTTAATGGCAATCCAGTCCAACACAAGAGCGATGCATTATACCTTGTGACCACTGATGCAAGTAACATTTTAACTATTGATAAAGAAACGGAAGTATAATTTGTTTTGCATTTTAAAATAAAATAATTTCTGAGAAGTTTCAGTGAGAATAAATTTTGCTGCAAATTATTAAAAAGTGATTTTAGTCAAATAATTAAAGTATCAACCTTTTAACTACTGCATAAGAGAGATAACACTAGTCTAGCAGCCTAAAATTAATATACCAGATCGGTAAGTGATCATTGGTGCATAACAAGTGTATGTGGTGTTCATTAGGATGAGAAGGTTCTTTCAAAAAGTAATATATTAAGTACCTAAAAAAAATTACTATCTAAAGGGAGGAACTAGAACAAACCTTCCAAGAGCAAACCGATCCTCTTGGTATCCGACAGATGTTTTTCTACGAACAGAAGAACTGTCTTGGTTATCTGACAGGTTGCCACCAGAACTTGAAGTATTGTTCTGAGCTAAGGATGACACAGGGTTACCAAATTTAATTTGCAGGTCCTCTTGAACAGCACGTAGATCAGCTGTCAAGTCAGCGCCCACATCAGCAGATTGTAAATACGAGAGCACAATTTTACAACAATATGTGCAAACTCGAAGATCACCTGATAAAACATTAACAACCAGATTTAATAATGTATATTAAAACCAAGAACACATTGACTAAATAGTAGTAGGGCCTGTGTTTTAATTGTACAGTTAGTCTATTTTAACTGTGGCAAATAAGTTCCTAAAATAGTTTCAACTCTCCCCCATCTCATGTCCTTTATATCAATGCACACTACACAACCAATTGGGTTTAGAGTTAAACACCTCATCTGTAGCAGAGAGCCAACCAGATCTACAGATGTTTGCTAGTTTAACTTATTTATATACTGTATACTGCGGACATAGCTAAATGCTTTGATTTCAAGCTACACAAAGTAGGCAATTCCAACATATACTAAGAGGTATTTGAGAGACAGTACAAATAGACAATCCCCACCTGCATATTTACAATAATAAAAACACATGTAGCAAGCATCGTTAATTATACATGTTTTTCACATTCAGCCGTTACAAGAAAAAAAGAGGACTGGGAAGTCTCGACATATTTTTAATCATGGATCAAACATAACTGACTCCTTGACAATGGGGTGATTAATAATAATAATAATAATAATAATAATAATAATAATAATAATATTAATAATAATAATAATATTAATAATAATACTTATATTGGTTTTTTTTTGTTTCTTTCAATGCCTGAGTATCTCGCTCTGACTATTCGTATAACTTTGTTTCTCTTTTAATGCACATGTGTGTATATGGGGTTTTAAATCTTAAAAATATATCACGATAAAAAAAAATCTTTGTCTCATTTTGATGGTAAAGTATGAACGATGTTCTCCTTTTCGTTATAAAAGCCCAATTATATTTTTCCTTTGTTCCTATCGCTCCTTCATTGTAGTATTTATTCACCCTGAAAGGGAGCAAGCTTGCCTTTCATGGTTCCATTATGTCGCAGGTTATATGATAGGGCCAGAGTGTGGTCTGTCAAGGTAAACAAAGTAGAGCATGAACCAAATAAATAACTTAAAATTATGGCTATAAATAATCTGTGTGATTTTCTGATTTCTATATTATATCACTAATGATAAATAAGACCCAAAAGTAACTAGAGATATACTTGGGAGACTCAAAATCTCAGATCTATTATTGATTACATAATTTGTTGACATTTAACAAGGTAATAGCTGCCTCTTGAAGAAAATCAATCGTTACCGCCCAATCCCACTAGAGTTTCTTCAAGAGGTAGCCATTACTGCTTTGTCCAATGTCAGCAATGTAAATTGTGAACTATGTACTTCTTTTCATTGTGATTACATAATATGCAATAATGTAAGGTTACCGACAAAGTTACATGATTTCAACCTAATTTTTATCTAGGGTAAAGGTCTCGATGACCAGATGTCATCTATCCGTAACATGAGCCGTTTCCAGATGTATAAACGCAAAGTCACAGCACTTGGTAAATTAGCTTATGACAGATATACTGCAGTGTGAACGGCTGTTTCAGCTGCTTTGAAAGACATTATGTGAAATAAATACCTTCGAAACGGCTGCTTTAACAGAAATGGGAGTAGAGTTTGAGATGGCGTGAATTCTATTCTAGATGTCTTAAGAGTAGTTAGCTAGACAGTTGTCAGAGTGTCTCATGAAGATGTGTCCATTGAGCGATGGCGTGCCTTGAGCGCTAAGAATGTTATCAGCGGGTGATAATGAATGCAGACGGTGGTTATGTCGTGGTTGAGAGTTGGTGATTGACAGTTGTCAGAGTGTTTTAGTGTTGTAGGCAGTTTGCATGTGTGTGTAAGGAGTGGTGTAGTGTGTGCCATGAGTAGCACTAGTGAAGCTTAGAAGTTACCTAGTGAGATACCATCCACAACTCTTCGAAAAGGAAATAGTGTTGTGCCAACAGTACAGAATGTCACTTTCTCAGACATCTGATCATGACCCAAAGCTAATTCTATGTCGGCGAGACACCTATTTGTATACCCTACTCATTACTAATAAAACCCTTACTAGCAACCAATCAATCTGACAATAATCGTTCAAGTGACCTAAAAATTTAGATTCTAAGTTGGGGGGGGAAGTTTCTTGGATCGGAAATGCTCTCAAATCTCGAATATCCTTCAAGATTTGAAGATTAAAAGAACCCATCCACAATTTACACACATTATTAAGTTAGTAATCACCAGAAGAAAATGTGGTCACTCTGTTTATCCTGAAAGTTAGCAGTCTTACCATAATAAATTATGATATAACTCTATGAGGAAAACCTCTTTTCACTTTATGAGGTAATTGTATTATATTTGGAAGAAAGTATAGGAAAGGTGGATAGAAATATAAAAAATGGGGACGAACACAAGAATGAAACCTAGGTCAGGAGATTGGGCGGTGACGATCAATTTTCTTTAAGAGACATCCATTTCCTCTTTGTCCATTGGCAGCAGTATAAAGTGTGAACTGTGTTCTTCTTTTCATTGTAAAGGCCATATTGTGTTCGTCCCCCTTTTCTATGTTTCTATCCACCTTTCCTATACCTTCTTCCAAATATAATACTTAATCAATTACGGTATGACCCTATATTATAAGCTGCACCATAGTGCAACCCATCATGGTAAGCTTGCTACCTATCAGGGCAAATGAAATATTAATCGACCTAATATTTAAAGAGAGTCATGTGATCTTGTTTATCCAATTTAAACATCAAAGACAATATCTTTAGAGTGAAAGTGATAAAACTGTTTAGATTACCTGTGCAACCCATTATTTTGCCAGGAATCTCTTGGTTGCAACAGCGAGAACAGAATATCTGACCACACACGCGGCAGTGATGACGACGCCTGAACGTCGTGAACTTCTCTCCACAATCATAGCATTCCTTGCTCACAGAGTCTGGCATCCAGTACTGCTTGAAGTCTGTATTCTTGTACGACTGGAGGCCCTGACCAAGTGGAAAAGGAAAATTGTCAAATTAAATAAGTTGTCACAAATATGAACAAGAGAAATAGGGGGAAATATAAAGGTAGATCATAGGGGAGTACGAAGTTCACTTTTTCAATTCCAAACAAACTTGAATCAAGTATATGAAATATTCTTGAAGCTGAATTGAAGTTAAAAAAATTTATTAGTTGTTTTATGATTAAAAAAATAGTATATTGTGGTTATTTATATTAATTTATGCATTAAAATTACATGGAAAATGTTTTATTGTAAACATTTTTGTAATATTTCATTCTAATCTGATAAATCCCAACCTGCAATTAAACTACTTCAGTTTTTGTTTCCATAGGAATATTAATTTTTATGTATATAACAACTCAAAATGGAATTGACAATAAATTGAGTATTTTAGCAATCAAAATTTTTACTAGCAAAGCTTTGTAGGTAATTGTCAAAATCGAAACCAACATTTGTTTGAAAGATTTGCACACCTCTAGTAGAGAGGAGGGGGGGTGGAATTAGTATATTAATAGTATATTAAAGTTCTTAAGGAATACATTGAAATATTATGACAATAAAACAACATATACATTGCGTAATTTACTTTTAGGACTTTTCAATGGTCCAAAAGCAGATTAGGAAATAAAAATAAATATATTATAGAACTACCTACCTACCATCCATTACTGTTTCCAGCCTGTGGCCTGGGTCAGTTTTTTATTCAAGCAATATATTTTCCACTACCGGCTTGCTGGGCCTGTCGTAGCTTCATATGCCTTATAATCTAACTTAAGACCAGGACAAGCACAACATTCAGTCCCCCGACGTTAACTCATCACTGTGAAAGGGTAAGCCCAAAGATAAATTTTCAGATATGCTGGAAATCGAACCCTAGCTCAGTAGGCAGACACACTAACAACCGAGCTAAGGTGTCAGGCATGATAGAACTGAATGTATGAATGTTATAATGGTCACCAACAGCCTCATTTGGAAGGCATGTTGTAAATATGAAGTGACCTAACAGGTGTTGTGAGGATAGTTATGATGAATCAGTAAACAAGCAAACTAAAAGAGCTGACACAAAAGGAAGGTGTCAGCCAGCCATAGCCGGTCAGGCCATAGGTAAAACCTTATAACACCTCGTTCGGTCACTCGCTTCTCTATATTCACTTAGTTCTTCATTTTAACTTCACTTCTAACATCACATTTTTATTATAATAGTAGTATTAATAAACCATTAAAATCCAAGTCTAGCGTCAATCACAAAACTACACAAGTAATAACACCATCCCCCCTTATCCTCGGCCAAATACATTCTGACAGATTTACAGGCCCATACACAGTTAGGAACATACAGGAGGGGGAGGTCACATAATGAATGAATTATTAGAAATAATGTTTACATTTAGTTACTATTTATATTTTATATTACATTATATTTATATTTACTATTTAAGTTGATAATTATTCCCAGATTTAGATTGGGATTTGAGATTCAAAGATAAATTGAAGATTCAGATTTGTAGAATGGTAGATTCAACACAACTTTAGCAAAGAATAAAACTAATTTAAAGAAGAATACAGCTTAGAATGGATGTGGGAATTTCAATTTTAAAATAAAAAGCAAAGTCGAACAGAAGCTTGAAACATGAAAAACAAAGGCAAAGATAAGTTTTTTGTTGTTGTCATGTGACGCCATTTTTAATTTTTTTAACTATACATTAATCAAGGGAAATAAAAAAGGTTCAGAGGAAAAAACAAACAAGACTATAGGTATTGTTTTATGCTGATATATTTGAATTTATCCGTGCTAACATTATAGATGTCATTTAATCACTATCTAGTGTTGAAATACTGTTTAGTAGCTGTTCTAAAAATGATTTTATGTTGAAATGTCATATTTAGGTAGATATCTCTAATCTGTTCATAATATATTGACGAAGCAAAGGAGATATGAACTTCGACTTTGACATTTTGAAGCTACACCCCTGCAGCTTGAAGCAAAGGACGATTCTAAAATAAATAAACCTCTAAATGACCAGTTACACAAAGTGATTAATGGGAATCAATAGCAAGTGGAAAGCCCAAAATATTTACTCAATAATATTTTATTTTCAAAACTCTTAAAAGACAAAATGCTTACAGTGTTTTTCAATGCTACGAGATTGCTAATCCTCTTGAGTACATTGGATAAACTTCTTCCCTCACCAATATCCACGGGAAAATGAGAAACTGTGTCAAGTTGCTCTGCCTGAAACCATTATAATTATATTTTATTTATTTTAGCTCTCCATAGTTTCAAAAGAGCATTCATATTAAAATGTACCAAAAAAGTATAAAGAAAATTTTAGTAAAATCTTTTGATATGATAGTAATGAACAAAAGAGATTTTTTTTTTAATTTTGAATATTTGTAATGAGATGCTAGATGATTGTAACTAAAAATTGTAGCTAAATATTTTAAATAATAGTTATAAATAGTTATATGCATAATAATTTGGTTACTATCAATATATTACCCAGCTTAATGTTCATATTTGTTGTTACAATGTGTGAGAGCTATAGTTAAATTGTAAATTGATGATCGGGGGTCTAATAGTTTGGTTTGACATATAGTTAGTTATATGGGTCTAAGCCACCAGTGAGACACTTTATAGATATAGAAGTTTAGATTCAAAGTTGGGGAAAAAAATATATAAATATATTCTCTTGACTTTGAGATGCTTTCAAATCTCTGGCATCTTTCAAGATTCGGTGATTAAAAGAACCCATCCACAATTCATTCCCATTAAGTTAGTAATAACAAGAAGAAAATGTGTACACTCCGTTTAACCTGAAAGTTAGAAGTCTTACCTTAATCAATTACAGATGACCCTAAAAATTAAAGATAAGCACAATATTTGTTTTCCACACAATTTTAGATTGGTTTACACGGAAAAGTGACACAAAATAAATATTATGCCGATAATGAAGGAACACAGAGTTTAATAATGAAGCTCCAATAAGTATATAGATGAGACGAGCTTAGGAGTCCTTACCATCCACCAAATCACTCCTAAAGATCAGTTTGGGAAAGGACACATTTCTAAAATCACTTAACGACGTTAAACAACATCCCCTTGTGCTGTGGTTTCCTTACACAGCTATTCTGTTGCATGTGTTTGGAAATTATAATAAACATGCCTGTAAAAATGTTAATTAACTCAATTGTGTAACTAAAATACATATTAATAACTACACTTGAAGAAAGAGGAAGTTATATTAATTAATTAATTTAAAAAAATTTCTTGCAACTTTAATAGAAGCAGCAGGATTTGAAATTATTTTTATTGGCCAAACTTGTCTTGCCCTGTTGAAAATATAGTTAAGTTATAAATAAAAATAATGGAAACGACAGGAGTAAAAGATATTCGTTATATATAGTTAGTCCAAGATACCAGTGTGGGCACCACCATTTTAATGCAGGAGACTACTTGTCTCCGTGTGCCGGCGATGTGAGAAACAGTACAATATTAATTGATGGCTCCAAAAGCAACTCAAACCACTTGTTTCAAATCCTTGGTGGAGTTCTAACACTTCTAACTGACCTGTCTGATAAGACCCCACAATGCATTGTCATAGGATGATAAATCCAGACTTAGAAGTGGCTAGAGGAACAAGTAAATGTTGCTATCCATGGTTAATCCCCTTGTCACTGAACATGTCAATGAGAAATTCTCTCATTGTGTTGATATAGTGAGGCCATAATTGACTGAGAAACCTTTAAACTCTCCAGCTGAGAGACAAACCAGTCTTGTATCATTATGTTATAATATATTTATTGTTGGTAAAATCTTTCTTGTAAACATTGGAATTGGGTGTGTGTGTCTTTATCTCCTAAATAGCATCACAATCCCTAAACTTTTGTCCATGAATGTCATTCTTCATAGCAAATAGAAATCTGCTGTGTATAGTTTTTAGTTGCATGATGGATGAAAGAGTACATTTCATCACAGTTATGTGAAGACTTCTGTTGTTGGCAAACTGGTGTGCAATCTTAAATTATTGTACATTATCGACCTGGTTGAACTTACTTCATGCATGTAACGAGTCATTTTAAAATGGTGAAATGTGCCTTAGAACTTATTGTTTATTATTCCTCCATAATTTTGATTAAATTAACACCCTTCATATCCCTAAAGATAGTTTCCATCCATTTCCTTGCTAAGGGAGCTGACTTGCACTACTTTTTGAGTGCTGAAGTTGTGTGAAATCACTAAATAAATTGCTGTTTTGTTTAAACTGTCTCTAAATGGTGTATCAATGTCTCGTCCCCGGGAAATCATCATCATCCATCTCATATTGTGCCAGCAACTCAGCAGCAATGTCTTTCTTCTAGGACTTGTGTTCTCGTGATAGCTGCTGTCAAACAAATCATGAACATACTTGTGAATGCCCGTTGCTAAATTATTCTGTTCACATTTCCTTCACTAGTTAATATCGTTAGCACTGTATCCTACTACCCATTCGGGTTGTATGCACTTATGCTAATGTATAATGTTAGGGTGATTGTGAAATGAAATGGAGGACCTACAGTTTAGCGTGGAATCCGAACCATGGTGAATGCCTGGCATTCCCCATATTTACAAGTTGTGATTAATACACGTCTTGTCAGAGGTGAAGGAAGGGTTTGGAAATCAGATAAATCTGTGTTGGGTCCAGGGATTGAACCCCGGACCCCAGCACAGAAGTCTGACACCTTGCCCCTAGACCACCAGGTCACCCCTTCACTAGTTGTGAATTGCATTGACAAGTCAATCCCTTCGAATGATTAAATCAGTATAATGCACATTGTTAGCCGAGGTCTAACGGCCACAGTGTGGCTTACCATTCAGAATGTTGTTACTTCTTTATAAATATATTATTCTTCAAATGTACTTCTGTCAACCATATGGTATCTATAAATATGAATCAGACTCTTTGATAAAGCCAACAGTTTTACTTTAGACCTTTGGAATTCAATGGTAACTTTTTGTTTCCGATACATCTAATTATCAGAAGCCATTTTAAAAGTGACTATACCCATGACACACAAAAAACATTCTGAAACTGTATTATCAATGCATTGCAAATGCAACAATAATGCACAAGAAGTTTAGTTTTAAATATTTTTTGGCGAGAATAAAAGTATGGGGCAGAACTTATTGAATGGCCCTTGTATATTAGCTTTGCTTTATCATTTTTTTATATCCCCCTACAATGATATGACTCCAAGAAGAATACATAATGTAATTAAATACTTTATAATAATAATAATAATAATAATAATAATAATATTAGCACCGCGTCTTACTACCCGTTCAGGTTATACGCACTTACGCTAATGTGTAATGGTAGGGTGATTGCAAGATGAAATGAAGGACCTACAGTTTAACGTGGAATCCGAACCACGGTGGAGGCCCGGCATTCCCCACATTCACAAGATGTC
>CABFOW010001372.1:26856-40226 GCA_902141385.1 Timema californicum | reverse complement strand
ATGTACAGTCCCCAACATTATTTCCAGCCTCCAACGTGTTGCTCAGCAACAAACATTATGTACAGTCCCCAACATTATTTCCAGCCTCCAAAGTGTTGCTCAGCAACAAACTTGATGTACAGTCCCCAACATTATTTCCAGCCTCCAACGTGTTGCTCAGCAACAAACATTATGTACAGTCCCCAACATTATTTCCAGCCTCCAACGTGATGTTCAGCAACAAACATTATGTACAGTCCCAAAATGCTGTTTATCAGTTAACATGTCATTTAGTTGTCTACATGATGTTTCTACAATGGTTCACTACCTATATCTAGTTTAAATGCCAACACGCTGTTCAGCTTCTCACACCCTTCATCACCAGTTCAACCAATAGTAGACCTATACATTATGTAGAAGAAGGGTTTAACTAAACTTGCCTCAATATCAGCGGATGATTGGTGGACTGCATCATTTGATAGGTCATTGCAAGGTGTGTTCAATTCTTGAGTAGTGTCCCCTGAAATTTTCAATTAGATTAGTAGTTAGACTTTAAAATAAGTTTAAATGAGTTAATATAACGATTGTGATTTGTTATTTTACCAAATTCATTTTTTTGAAAAATCTATTGTTTTTTCTGAAAATTATTTTGGTAAATAACTAAAAGTGTACATATATATCCGATGTCTCATTAAGTTGTGTAAACAGAAACAACCCTACTTACCTACTCTATGGAATTAAGAAAACAAAAGTTCATTGCAGCACTTACAAAAGTCGCTACCTATCCCTTTAATGTGTTATTATATCCAGTCCACCTCATTAACCTCTCTTTCTGGTCAAGTCTATTCTCTATATATCAAAATTTTGGCAAATTCTCATGATATTACATAGCCTGATAAACTGTTTTTATCCATAAAAAAATGTCTGTCTATCTATCAACATTTTTCAAGACAAATTGGGATTCCCCCCCTTACCACCATAATGACAATGCTTTAGAAAAACAAGTGAGAAAAAATAGAATGCACATGTTGCGAGAGAAGGGTGTATACCATTACATCGCAAGTCCATTACATCGCGTTTTAGGAACAAATACATTGCAGGTCCATCACGTCGCATTTCCCCCACTTCTCTATACCCAGCCAACCCTACTCTGACGTACAACCAATAGAATTTAAGGGGCATATATATATATATATATATATATACATACAAATACATCGCATGTCCATTACTTCGCGTTTTTGAACAAATACATTGCAGGTCTAACACGTTGCATTTCTCTACCTCTCTGCACACAGCTAACCATATTGGCCAACACGATTCCAACAAGTTGTGTTACAATATAAATGCACTCCCAACCTGTTGGGGATGTTGGCCAACATGTTGGTGTTGGAGAGCCGGTCAGAGCCATCAAGTTGTGTTGGATCATTTGTTAGAGATAATAAACGACCAACCCAACATCTTGGCCGAGCTGGGAGGTTCTGCGCATGCGCTATCGAGTTGAATTAGTGTTTAACCTGGGTGAAGCATGTGTTTTAGTTTCAGATTAGTTTAACTTTTAAAATCAGGGCTTGCATAATTTTGTGATCATGGAATGAAACAAGGCTAATACAGTTAAACTAATTGATTCAAATTATGAAAATGGAAAAATTACACCTGGACACGAGACTCGAACCCGGGATCCGTGTCCAGGTGTCCTTTTTCAATTTTCAGAGTATAATATCTCGATGGAGAATTACTCACTAAAAATAATAAATGATAATAGCTTCGGCTACTAGATTCTTAATTGAGTTATATCAAAAGTATTCTGTTCTTTGTGATGTTACATGTGTAAAAAGCTATCACCTCCACTTTACAAATGTAGGTAACTCATTATTACCATGTACACACCTTCAATTCGACGTTTAGCAAAAAAACAAACAACTTCGAATGCCCTACCGTTTCTTAAGTTTTGGTTCTTCTGCATGAATACACTTCCTGTCAACACAGTAAATGAAGAAACGGCAATTAATACGTTGTTATCCATGTCTAAAGATGTGTAGATTGATTAAAAAAAGGTGGAGGAACCAGGATGTTGGTCCAACAAGTTGGCTAGAATAAACATAGCTTAATTTTTCACGAGTCTTTTCTTCCAACGTGCTGGATCCAACTTGTTACATAAAAAACGAGGCTTCACTCTCACTATAAATGTAGGCTTGGTTTTGAAAGGATTATGTGCCTAATTACCCATGTTTGCAAAGTTGATTACAAGGATAGTGTACTCGGCTCTCATCTTGAAGTTATATAGTTAGCTAGATTTAAAAAGTATGCATGTTTCAGACAGGGCAAAAGTTAGCATATCCTCTCTCATGTATTTCACCCACCTTAAATTTTCCGTTTGGAAGGGGGAGAGTTTCTAGCTTGCCAGAAATCTAATGTCCTTAAACAAACTTGGAGACTTGAATTTGTAAATTCCAATTGCTATGGTGCAACGAAAATCAAAGATGAAATAATAAAATAAGAATATAATCTTCAAATTAAAAATATACGCGATGTAATTGTATATATACGCCCCTTCAATCCTATTGGTTGTACATCAGAGTAGGGTTAGCTGTGTGTAGAGAGGTGGGGGAAATGCGACGTGATGGACCGGCAATGTATTTGTTCCCAAAACGCGATGTAATGGACTTGCGATGTAATGGACTTGCGATGTAATGGTACCCACCCGCAAGAGAAAGAAGTAAAGAATGGTCAAGGTCATTGTGATGCCGACAGGTCACCTAGCAGGAGATATACAAAATCTAAAAATTCCCTATCAGAAACTTATAAATATTATAAAATGAGCACTCTACAGATAAGGTTATTGAGGTGATTGATCAGAGGATTTGTATAGCTGAACTAGCTAAGATAAGGAAAATAATGTTTTAGAATTAACAGTAAGAAATTGCTTTGCAAAAGTTGGCTTCAATGAACCACCTCAAATATAATCTGAAGAAAATTTGTTGCCACATGTCAAGCAGAACAATGTTAGAAGGACTTTCAGACCAAAGGTCTTATCAAAGAAAGAATTTCCCTTGAGTTCCTTAACATCAATGAGGACGTAATTGTTTCAGAATGATGTTTTTCCTGCTTTTAATTATATATATGAACATAACTTGTACATAATGTGTTTCATGTTTACTTAGGTTATTTATATGAAAGTGTGTATTGATAGGAAATGTGTTTCTAAATACAATATACCACAAAATACACACGTCTAAAAATTATTGTATATATGTATATATAGAGATCCAGCTGAATTAAAAATTAAATTAAATATATATTTTTAAATGTACCGATAATTGAATAAAAACAATATATGTGAGTTATTTAAATTTATATTACACAAAGTTTTGATTCCGTTATGACCTATGTGAAATGAATTGGAGTAAGGACCAATGAACATATATTTTCTCACACAAGTGACAAAAGAACTGACATCAGAAAGCTGTAACTTCTTTACATACAGTATCCTGTCACCAAGAAAAAATTTCAATCTTATCAAAAGAGGCTAAATAATACCAGTATTTATGGAAAGCAAATTGACTAAATGATATATCTTACTATGTAAACTAAAAATTGATACATGCAGTTAGTATGTTAGTATAATTTTGGTTCCAAGGAAAGATGGACATGTGAACTTGTGATGAAAAAAAACCTTCAATAAAAGTGAAAAAATTAGTAAAAGTTAGTAAGTAATAACAAAGTTCATCTCAGTAACATTTTAGTTTTTGAAACTAGGCTACTGAAGCATCCAGAAATTATGTCTGAACAGGGGTGTTGAACGAAATATATTTTGAGAAGGGACAGTTGGGGGGTGGAAGGAGGGAGGGAGAGAATGAATTTTTCAAAAGCATTCTGAAAAAAGAAAATAATAAAAATCCATGTGACCAAAGGCAAGGTTAACACCGAGGGGAGTATCCAGGAATATGAGATAAAGGGGGGAGGGGGGAGATCAGTGGATATGGGATAAAAAGGGAGGGAAGATCTGTGAATATGGAATAAGAGGGGAGTGGAGATCTGTGAATATGGAATAAAAGGGAGGGGAGAGCTGGGAATATGGTATATGTAAAAGGGGGCCAATTTCTCACCAAGGAAAATTGTAAAATTTGAGGTGATAATTGGGCCTTGAGTCAGGGTTTTAGGCAACTTTATTTTTAAAGTTAATAATTGTAAATAATGTATTTTTCAAGTAACAAATATTATTTATTTTGACATCCACCAACATTGCACCTAATAAAAGTAACAAGTTTCGGCTTGTAAGAACTCCAGGCTTTAGAAAGTGATCAAGTCACCTAAACGTCTTAAGACTACTAGTGTCTAATAGGGTTGTAGTAGTAGCAGCCTTAAAAATAGTAACCTTTGACCACATTTGGAACTACTAGCCTACTCAATTAACTAAGCTTTATATATAAGCTATTACAGAAGATAAATATGTGATGACTGATGAGTAATGAAGTTAAAAACTTTTGAAGAAAAGAGATTGACAGTTGGGAAATCTAAAATCTGTCTGTACAAACCTGTGGCAAAGAAATTTTTTGATATAAAGTAATGTAATAAAGAATATTTATAGAATCTCCCCAGTTCAAAATCTTGAATCTACACAAAGTTATCCACTTATAAACTTTTTAACAACATTGGAAAAGGAGTGGTGGGTGGGCACACTCTTGTGTGTGAAGTAATTTAAAAGCTATAAGTTGAAGTTTTAACTTTAAGCTTGAAAAAATGTATACTGTAGTGAAAAATCCGTTAAATTCTTTAATTATATTACTAGTAAAGAGCAGGTCTAAGACTAGATAAACTCCATTCACCGTAGGAATTACTCTCTGAAAGGTCCTTTTTCCTACCAATATCCCATTATATAATATATTTCTGGTGAGGAAAAAGGCCTTTCATCAAACAATTCCTACCGTGAACAGATTTTAACTAACGATGGGCCAGTATTTATAGCTCTAAATTAACTCAAAGGTGCAAGTTGCCTAAGAGAATGGTCAGACATGTTATAAAATGTGTATCAGATATAGGTAGCTAACAATGCTTAATGTTGTAGAAATTTACTAATCAAAAAGAATGAATTGAAATAAAACTATGCAAATGTTCCCCAACCCATTTTCTCAACTGGTGAATATAAATATATACCCTAATGTGAATAGGATATTGAGGCAAAATTGTGCTAACTTATATTTTCCAAATAATTTTTAGTTTACTCTTTTATATTTCTAGATGAAATTGCTGGTTCAAAATATAATAGGTGAATTTTAGGCCCTTGATGGGTAGTTTGTGACTTAATTGAATTAAAATGCTGTCTTAGCCTTCGTTAATAACAATAATGATGGTGTGTCTGTATTACAGCAATATGTAGATCAGCTTGCAGAAAGATTAGTAGGTACTAATGTACCACTACCCAGAGGACCCCCAAACATTATATCATAAATACTTTTATGTGGGGGTTCTTTCCTTGTCTCAATTATATGAGAGGGTAATGATAGTGAGTGAATATGATGGTGTGAAGCCAATTAAGACCTTAACCTAACTTAAGCTTAATTAGGGCCTAACCATACCCTAGTGAGCATAGGAATTACTCTCCTCTTGAGAACAATCCCCTCATACCAGCAGGGAGTCAAACCTGGGACCTCTAAGTCAGCAGCCAGGGGCTATGACCATTATACCATGAGGCCGGTATACTTAGCATATATTCAACACTTTGGTTTATAAGCTTAATCAAATGATTTTAGCGCAAAATATTTTATTTTGCTGTATCCTTTAAAAGTTTTTTTATTGTGTTGTAAATAGTAGAGCTAGTTAAAAATGTATATTACAGAGCAATTAAGAAATAATGTAATATTAAATTAGAGTAAACTCTTTAATCCAATCAGACCTGTCACTTTAACAGCACATTTCCATAGAGCCAATTACAGCAACAATAGCTTGCCTCCACTTTAGGGGCATTTTTTTGTTTCTACTGCCTTATTAATGGTATTTTCTGCATCCTGTAATGGTTTTCAGATAACTAATTTGATCATTATCTCAGTATCATACTTGAATATAAGTACAAAAGAAATTTGCAGAGGAAGAGCATTTTTGAAAATGCAAAAAAATTCTGGTCAACATTTATGACATTTTACTATATTAGTAGTATTTTATGGATATTAATAATATCTATTGAAAGTAACAGATCTAGATCAGGTTATTTGACATATAAATATGTGAAAGTAGATCTAAAAGCTTTTATAGCTCTAAGATAGGCTCTTTCTAAAAAAAATTGGACTATATATTTATATTAAGTATTACCTTATATAGGTATTAATTTTATTTTTTCCCGATAGTGCACATTATTATTGCTTGCTCAATGTTAGATCTTTCTCTAAAGGCCGCATTACACGTAGCAGGTTGCAGCGCTGCGAGCTGACAATTCTGGGCTACCTATTATACACCAGATGCATTCTGACAAATGATCATCTTGCCGCTCAGTGGAGGGAGAGTTATTTTACCGTCCACACTTGGTTTTGCTGGTTCAGTTTGTGCTAAGATGTCTTGTCAACAACAAGAAGATGAAGAACTGCTTATATTGTACGGCTACTACCTGAGTTTGAAATCTCGTAGTGTTGTAAAACGCAGAAAGAAACGTGTGTGGAGTCGAAATTTAGTGTTAAAACGGAACAATGTGTCAGATATTGTGATGATTTTACCTGAATTAGATGCTGATGACTTCCGAAACTACTCACGTATGAATGAAGACACCTACAAGCATATTTTGTCTATAGTCTAATACAAATACAGTGAGCGTGGTTCACATGAACGAAAATGTTGAGAAAATGGATCCTCTGGTATGGTACTACTATCTCGACCAAGCGCACGCATGCGCAGTACAACATTAGACAAGTTGAAAGCACAGAAAGCGATTACACGGTGCAGAAAGCAGTCGTCCAATTAGAAAATATCAAACATCTTACCTTTCCCAAATTTGAAGATTTTTGAAAGCAGGTAGCCCACACCTGGTTGATTGTCTTCTGGACACAAAGGAGTGAACTCGGTCAGTTGAGACATGTCACATTGTTATTATGACAAGTCAAATCAGCCTGAGGATATGTTGAAAATATTAATTCTGTTCCAGTGAAAACAATTTATCAAGTATAGGTACACTAAAATAGGTATATAGCTAAACATTTAAATGCTGTTTGTATTATTATTATTATTATTAGCACCGCGTCTTACTGCCCGTTCGGGTTATACGCACTTACGCTAATGTGTAATGGTAGGGTTATCCGAACCACGGTGGAGGCCTGGCATTCCCCACATTCACAAGATGTCTTGTCAGAGGTGAAGGAAGGGTTTGGTAAAATGCTGTTTGTAAAGCTAGTAAATGTGAAAACTGAAAGCACACCCTCCTCAAGAGCTTTACCAATGCTGAATACTTCTATGTACAGTAGCCCCACAACTTCTTTGGCGATGACTGACAGCTCACAGCTTACAGCTAACAGTCGAAATTTAGGTATACACATAAATTTTGACTGTCAGAAGTGACAGATGCGAAACACATGTTTTTGCAGATTATATGGTTCGGTGTAGGGATACATAATTTTGGTCTGGTAACTTTTCAAAGCCGTCAGCTCTCAGCTGTGAGCTGTCAGTCAGCACCAAAGAAGTCGTGGGGCTACTGTATGTGCATGCCAACTGCCTTTTGAATATCTAGATAAGAGCCTGCTTCAATGGCCAAATGGTCTATGGTGTCACTCTCGAACAACCCAGTGGTCTGCTGATGACCGGAAGATCGGGATTCAAATTCCAGTCAGGTCTACCTAATGCAGGAAAAATTACCTCTAAAATGATTCTTTCGCCATCCTTACTTACCCCATTAGAATAATTATCATAATACATGTATTGCCTGAACAGGTAGCAAGATGTGGTGATATAAAAATGACAAGTAGTGTGATTTTTTTGGAAATATAATATAAAATTTAGTTTAGGAAAATTCATTTAACTTAGGTGAGTTTGTTAACACTTGGAATATAGACTCGTAATATTTTAAATTCCAGACTTAATTACTTTATGGCACTAGGAACTCAAAAGTCCATTGCTGCACTTTAAAAAACACGCCACTTATCCCTGTCTTGAGCTAGTTTTATCCAGTCCACCACATTACACCCTATCCTTATCTTGAGCTAGTACAATCCAGTTCACCACACTACACCCTATCCTTATCTTGAGCTAGTACAATCCAGTCCACCACATTACACCCTATCTTTATCTTGAGCTAGTTCTATCCAGTCCACCACATTACACCTCTATCCATATCTTGAGCTAGTTCTATCCAGTCCACCACATTACACCCTATCCCTATCTTGAGCTAGTTCTATCCAGTCCACCACACTACACCCTATCCTTATCTTGAGCTAGTACAATCCAGTCCGCCACATTACACCCTATCTTTATCTTGAGCTAGTTCTATCCAGTCCACCACATTACACCCTATCCTTATCTTGAGCTAGTACAATCCAGTCCACCACATTACACCCTATCCTTATCTTGAGCTAGTTCTATCCAGTCCGCCACATTACACCCTATCTTTATCTTGAGCTAGTTCTATCCAGTCCACCACATTACACCCTATCCATATCTTGAGCTAGTTCTATCCAGTCCACCACATTACACCCTATCCCTATCTTGAGCTAGTTCTATCCAGTCCACCTCATTACACTCTATCTCCTTCAGGTCAATTCTAATGTTATCCTATCTGCATCTAGGTCTTCAAAATGATATCTTCCCATTGGGTTTGCCAGTCAGTAGGCCTCCAATGAACATGGCTCTTGAATCCCCCAATCTCGCTTCATGTCCTACCTACCGTAATCTATGAAATTTGATCATCCTAACAATGTCTTGTGATGAGTACAGGGTATGCAAATCATCATTATATAACTTCCTTCACTCCCCTGTAGCCTTCATTTCTTGTTGGACCAAATACCTCGTTTTTGAACACTTGAAAGCAGGTGAGATGTCAACAAGTTACTGACCGAGTAATAGCATGCATTTCCTGACTACTATTTTCCTAATTTCCGGTCTAGTATTGTTATTACTAGCTAAAGTTGTTCTTAAAGAGTTAAATTCATTAAGCCTGTCAAATAACATGTTGTCTGTAGTAATCTCGAAATTATCGTCCCCAATCTGTGTTTTTTGTGTGATCATATAGGCCCCTAATTAGTCTTTCCAGTGTTCACTTCTAAACCTTTTTTTTCCTCAATAGCCTCTAAAAAATGTCTGCATTTCTTGCAACAGCTTTCTTACTAGCCTTCCATGTGTCAATAAAGTAAAAAGTTGATTAATATAATTTTTTTTGCCATATGAATGGTTAGGTTTTGCTAGGTTGGGATAAGTTAGTTTATAATAATAAATATCTTATTAATCATGCACTAAAACTGAAATTATTGGATAATCTAAAGTTGTTATTTTTGTTAGTGTTGATAGTGAGAAAAAAAATATGGCATATAAAAAATGTCTAACAAAATAAGGTCTGCCCTCTAGCTCCTTATAACACAACAGAATATAGTAAATTGTGAGCAACCGAGACTAAATAATGCCAGTGAAACAGTTCATCGATTCATTTAGAGCCTATCTTAAATAGGCCCTACTCTAAACAAAATTATGACAAGTGTTTAGGAATCTCATTAGTCTACTTTCTACAATTCTTTATTTTGACCCTAGTTACTATGGTGCCTAAACCTCCTTGCCTCACCCCTTGTAAGTTATTTAGTAATATCACATGCTACTCTCGTGTTGGACTAGACTGCCAAGAAAAGGGAGATCAGGGTTTGATCGTGGTTGGGTGCACTGAGGGTAGTTTTCCCTAAATAGTTTTCCACTCTCCATCAACGCAAATGCGGGTACACTTACTCTAAAATTAAACCTTTCTATTCCCTGACACATTAGTGTAATTAGTACATAGGCGTATAACACGAATGGGTAGTAATAAATGGTACTGACACTGAAAAACAGTTAGCCTAAGCTCTAAAATAAAGTTAGCCTAACACAATTACTTTCCAAGTTCGATATTAATGTATAGTAAACCGACACAGAGAAAATAATTATATCAAAATGTCAGAGTAGGCCTATTCACAATTTACAGCAGGTTATACTAGCTTAGATTTGACACGGAAGATTTGGCCTAAGCTCTGAACAAACTTGAATAAAGTGATTTCCCAATCCTATGCAAGGTGTTGTAGACAACACAAATGAACAGAAAACAGAAAAAACACTAAAAATAAATTTAAGAATTCAAGTGACACAAGAAATGTCAAGAGACTTATTAAATTAGCATGAAACAAAAATTGTACTTCAGTGGAAAATTCACGAAAACCAACATAACAATATATTTAATATATTTCTCAATGACAAGTGGCTTTTTAAAAGTTGATCACAACACACTAATATCATTAAGAGTAAACCAAATATAACCTATTTAGAAAAGAAAGAACTTTGAAAAAAGATTGAATAAGACACAAAATTAATTAAAAATATTTAAGATTTTAAATAAGATACCCACACTTTTAATTACCAAGTGCTGGTATAATTATAGTTAAGTAAGCAACCGCTTTATCATAGATAATAAATTGTACAATTATATCTGAGTACATCAATAAGAAGAAATAGAAATTATTTTAGATAAACCTTTTTTTTCCCCCTCTTGTATCAGTAGCGGATTTAGGTTTGAGGACGCCCTAGGCCCGAGACGATATGGCACCCCCTTTTTTTTTGTAACAGTATATATATAATGAAAATAATAACAATAAAAATAAGAAATCTAATTCAGGTATAAATTAAACATTTATTTTTTTAACATAACAATTAAATATAGAATTAATAATGAATTGCTTGTAATTAAAATATAAATTATTTCAATTAAAAATTTTGGCGCCCCTCAAAATTTGCCGCCCTAGGCCCGGGCCTAAGCCTAAATCCGCTACTGCCTTGTATACTCTAATGAAGCCAACTCTAGATTATATGACCCTGGTAATAGCGTCCCTCTCGAAGTAACGACCCTTTTTTTGTGGAATCGTGAGAAATGTGGGGGGAAAAAGGTCGAAAACTTTAAGTAAATTGACCATAAAATGTGTTTGTTGCACTTATTTAGGTCACTGCGCTGCGATTATCTTTGTGAGCGCTGTATTAGTAGTAATTGTGATGGGTCAGGTATAAAAATGGACACCACCCCATCAATGCCAGCAAATAGCACTTGACCCTCTCAAGCACAAGCAAGAATATATTTCTCCAAGCGCGATTGCCACTAAATCACGCACCGGCTTTGTTTTTGCCATTGTTATTTAAATTCTCGATTTGGTTACGTTCTTTGTTTGATTTTGTGAACGAATTTTGACGACCCATGCTATTTTTTAATTTAATATGAACTTATAATTTCGATTGAATGAGTGGAAAGAGGATCTTCTTGAGGCTCATGAAGAAGTGCGAGATCATCCAGGAAGTGGATGAGAAGAAGATTATAAAGATGGAGATTTCTCGGTGGCATTGAATCCCGAAGTCAACATTTTTCACGATTTTCAAATATGAGAGAAGACATTGTGAATGCAGTGTAGAAGAAAGGCCCCATTGTAAAGGCCAAGAATTTGAAGGATGCAACGCACGCTATTCTGGCGTAGGCTATGTTGGTATGGTTCAGCCAGCATAGAGCGCAAAACATGCTTCTAAACGGACCGATGATGCAGAGGAAGACCAATGAATTTGCCCAGAGTTTAGCTATAGAAAACATTAAGAGTTCAAGTGGGCGGCTAAAACGTTTCAAAGCGTGTCACAGAATACACAGCCACAAGGTCGTCGGTGAAAGCGCATCGGTCGACCCAACACAGATAAGGGGGTGGATGTCATTACTTCAAAACATCCTTAGCCGCTATCAGCCTCAAGATGTATACAACGCTGACAAGCTGGGGATGGCTTACAACCTCATGTCACATCACACTCTTGCTGTGAAAGAGGATAAGTGCCTCACCGTACTTTTGTGCTGCAACATGGACGGCAGTGATAAGATGAAGCCCCTCGTGATCTGGAGGTTCCACTTTGCTTTACCAGTCAACTAAGAGGCTGAAGTCCATGTGCTTCCTGCCACTTCAAGTGCCCAAGACCCAGACGATCCACCACCAGTAGACGCCAATTACCAGCCAGGCCCCTCCATGGAATCGCAGCCTGGCCAATCAACAGCACCTTCATCTGCCCCCTGAATTTAAATCGGCCGCGCGACGAGGAAACGTGGCAGAGATTAGCCTCAGACTGCACGTATGGGGAGTATATAGCAGCATACGATGACATCACAGTTTGGGGCACCCTTGACGATGCCGATATAATCAGGGAGCAGCAGGAGTCCAGCGATGAAGAGGGTGAGTAAGAAATGAAAGAAGAGCCTGAAGACATCCCCACGACCAAAGGTGTTCTGAAAGCTGGGGACGTCTACTCAATAGCACTTAAGTGCCAGGACGCTAGCGAAGAACTGTAGATCCAGTTAGATAATGTGGAAGACTTCGTCGAGCAAACTGGTGCAAAGAAGGAACAGGCCTCCATAATGGACATCTTCAAGAAATAGGTAGCATTTTTTTTCGCGTTTTGTCTAAAAAAAATGCAACTTTTGCGTATGAGGGTCGAGGGTGGAACAAAATTGGTTAAAATTCCAATAACGACCCTTTTTCAGGGAACCGTGAAAGGTCTTAGAATCAAGAATTGACTAGTATTGTTAAATAGAATTAAATGTTCATTTTCTTATAAAATGTAAATTTTAAATGCTCCTGATAGATAAAACTTATATTTGTCCACTGGTAGGCTTATATATTTTTAAAGGGAATTACTATTTTTGCCCATTTTTTTACACTTATATTTATAAGAATTTATTTATACTATTCTAACAAATGGAAGATTGTTAATTTTTTAATATTTAAATTATAAGCACTTCTCTCATTCCCGTGTCTCCCTAAATATGTATTTGAAACCAAACCTATACGTACCTAGATATAGCCAAAGTAAGAAGCTCATTAAAATGTTCCTAAGTGTATAGGTCTAATATGATGGGTTCCTTAGATACCTACCTAGCTTGATTGATAGAACGTGAGAATTTACCAAGGAATCTCTTCATATGATAGCTCAGAGAGTTAGTAGGGTAGAAATACAATACAAACTATACTGATTCTATAGTACTGGTTTCCTTGAACCTAAACAAAAGCATGTTACCTTGAAAATAAATTATTTAAGATCCTGAACCAGTTTTACCCCACTTCTATGATTTCTCATTTCTATAATGTAGTATCTCGAACAGCCTACGATGGAAATACACACAGGGGTGTTGCACAACATATCGTGAGTGTGGTGTGGGTGGGAGTGGG
>CABFOW010001372.1:0-22800 GCA_902141385.1 Timema californicum | reverse complement strand
GGCTATGAAAGAAGAAATAAAATCTCACTTAAAAAATGAAACTTGGGAAATTGTAGATCGAGAAGATGGTGACAATGTGATAGGTAGTAGAATGGTATTAAAGAATAAATATAAAGCCAATGGGGAGTTAGAGAGAAGGAATGCTCTTGGGCTTGGACAACGACTTTGACGAGTGAGGGGGAGTGTTGAAATAAGACAAAACAATGAACATTTAATCACTCGCCAAAGACTTGTGTGCACTTTATTATATGTTAATCCTAGATACTGTCATGATTGTTTTTATTCCTCTATGATGTTGTTTACTCTTCTTGCTACCGTTGCTATGCACAAATAATATGTATCAACAAACTAATAAATAAGTTCTTGCGATATAATTATTCTTTGAATTACTACAGAAACTGTAAGAAAATATATGAATGATTATGTGCGTCATTCGTGTAAAAATGTTTAATGTTAATTCCAAATAAAATGTTTGTCATGTAATGTTTTATTCATGACACGTCTCCCCAACTCCTGGTTTCCTGTCTCAGCATGTGTAGAATAATCACCATCATACTGGCACCAGACGACATATCAGGATTGAAACATTATAATGATGTCATCACACCATATATAGATTCATGGTGAGGTCAATTTAATGTATGCTCAATCATCCTCTCTAGAAACATTATTTGGTATGCACAGTCAGGGCCCTTCTCTAAACAGTATGCTACATCAATATTAATTTTGACGGTTTATTATTTGATATTAGTATTTGTTAAATTAATACCTACTAAATCAAAAACTTGTATACCTACATTTCTATGTAAAAAAAACTTCATCGTGTATTTATTTTTTAGCACAGTGTTTTACTACCTGTTCAGCTTATACGCATACATACTACAGTAGCCCCATAGCTTCTTTGGTGCTGAGTGACAGCTTTTAAAAGTCACCAGACCAAATTATGTATCCCTACGCCGAACCATATAATCTGCAAAATCATGTGTTTAGCAGCTGTCATTTCCGACAGTCAAAATTTAGGTATATACCTAAATGTTGACTGTCAAAAGTCAGCTGTGAGCTGTCAGTCAGCACCAAAGAAGCCATGGGACTACTGTAGTTACGCTAATGAGTTAAATATAAATATAGTTGATTTTAGAGGAAGTTTACTTGCATTTGCGTGGGGACAATGTGGAAAACCATTTAGGAAAAAACAACCTTCAGTACCTCTGAAAGGATTCTAACCCCGATATTCCTGTCATCAGCAATTTCGTCCATTGCTAGAGTGGTGGCTTAAGCCATGCAGCCACTAAAGCAGGTTTTACCATATAAGTCTATAGTTTAAAAAAATAGTGTATGATTTATTTAAACTAACATACAAATTTTTCGTATCACGAGAAAAAAAAATTTTCTGAAAGACCGGTCTACAGCTTAAAAAGCTTGGGAAAGGCTGACATATGGGGAACATGGGTGTGGACAAGGTCAAGAATCTGTAGTTTTAATGTTGTTGATGTTAGCCAAACTTGTGTCAGATGATACATTAAAATGACGCAAACAACTGTCAGGATTGTGACATACCAAGGTTCATATTTTTCAAAATAGTTTATAATGTCATAAGGGTTGAAACGCTCTGGCGATGTACCCGTAACCTACTTTAATCTTGTTTAAATATTTCGTGCCATCAAACCAGCGCTGGATCTTAGTTACATTTTCCAAAATATAATCTAGCATCAGTAGAATTGTGACATCAACTTTGGCCTATTCTGGTTTCGACATGTTGGGCCGCCAATCTGGAGCTATATGACTCACATTGGATGAGGTAATAAGGATTGCATAATTTTGTTGGGGTCAGCTATTACCTTCTTTAAACCTAACTCAACATGTTGGGAATAATGCCTGCCATATTAGAGCCAGGTGACAGATCACCTACAAGGGTAATTGACCTTAATCCAAAGTAGCTCAAATAAGGGGAGGGAGCACCCAGACATTAACTCTAATTTTAGAGTTTCTTGGTTTTTTTTTTGCAAGCACAAGGAGGGGGGTTTGCAACATTCTGGGGACGTCATCTAGTTTTAGTGATCTAAGAGGGGGAATGACGTCCCTGAGGAAACCGAAGGGTGGGAGAGAATGACGTAAGCGACAATAACTTTAGGGAGGGAGATTACGTTGCTGTGGAAACCCTGGGTTGGGAGGGGGTAGGGGTAAAAACATGTTTTATCTGTCAGCAAAATGGGGGTTTTCAATAGACAATATCCCCAATATTAACTAAAAATACTAGGTCCTAGATAAGGAGAAAATATAAAACCTAATATGGTAAGATAGATCAAACCATTAGTAATTATTTAAGAAATGTATATCACTTTGCTTATGGAGGCCACACATTTAGGCTCTTTGCTTAAACCTAAACAATTATGGCCAAACAGTTGACAAAACAAATTTAATTTTTTTTCTATTGACAGACATTTTAGTACTTCTGACTATACTGATGACAAAGGATAAATTAGATAGTAGTTCTACAATTAAGTCAAATTAATTATTTGATTCAGTCAACAATGCTATCTTTGACCCAGAGGCCGAAAGATACAATTTTGGCCAGATGCAATGGCTAGAATAGATATTAATGCATTGTTTATTTGTTGTATCAGTGATTTTTTTTTTAAATCACTGAGGTGAATGCAAGTAGACTCCCTTAAAATAAGGCCAAAATTATCATTTGGATTTCAAAACGCATTTATACAAAAAACCACTATTAGAGTACAGCCTTATCAATTGTTACAAGCTAAAGTAATGTTATTAAATAAATAATTTAGAAACGCGTATTATAAATTAATATAAAATATAACTTAGATTAAATATAAATATTTGTTATGATAGCCAAACTAGCTATTGATTATACAATATTTTTTAATATTAATGAATAAGAAAGATTGAAAAATATTTGTTTCAGGCCAATTTTAGGAAATGGTTTAGATCTATGTCGGTAGGTGTCAAGCATACGTTTATTTTGGATAGTATAATTAATTATATAAGGTTGAAGACTTGCATGACATAGCCATGAGTTTAATTCCTGTTAATTTGATCTATGAGTTTAAGATCTGATACATACTTTCGTATATAATTTTTTTTAGCTGATCTATGACTACGGTGATAACAACATCACGTGATGATTTTGTCATAGTTAGTGTTTATGAGATACCTTTATAAAAAGTCGTGGCAAGTATTGTGCTATCAGGTGTCACTAATAGACTGTTCTTGATTTTGACATTGAAATAATTAAGAAAAAAAAAAAAGATGTAATATGGCTTGAATTACAATTCGGTGATTTAAAAAAAATATATATATTATTGGAAGGTGAGACATTTGAATTTTTACATTTCATTACCGGTATTTAACACTTTAGTTTACTCATTTCATCTATTAATAGATGTATACTGAAATGATAAAGTATTAAACTGTCATTTATATATTTTATAAACAATGAAGGTGTTTTTAAAATACCCTATAAACAATTATATAGCCATATGAGCAATTCACCCAATAATAACTATTAAAACTGAGCATTATAGAGAATTTTTGATCATATCAAAACTTTTTTGGGGAACAGTAACTATACAAAGTGAATGGGATTCCTTAATATTTTTGACAATTTTATTATTATTTTAAGGTGTTATGTTTTACATCAATTCCTTTTATCTGTGAACTTGGACCACCAATAAGCTCAATTCTCTGTCTCTTTCAGAACCCAGAATTTTCTTCTTTCGTTCAAGTCATCCAATACTCGTCTCTCCCATTCTTCTTAAGGTCTTCATTTATTACTGTGTGTGTCAACCTGTTCTTCTAAAGTCTTCTCCAGCACCATATTTCAAAGCTCTCCCAATTATTTCTTTTCCATCTTCATTAGACTCCCAAGTTTCTACTCCATATATCATTTCATCAGTTTTTTTCCTCGGTTCCAAACTCAACTTGCTGGTCAGCATTGACCTCTTATTGAATGATTTGCATAGTACCAATCTTTTTCCAATTTTTTTCCAATTTTTTTTGTTTGAATTACTCTTTCTCTTAATTTCATTTGTTGCATTTTTTTAATGCTAGCAGATAGGCCAAATAAACATCAAATTATTTTTTCATTGCCTATAAAGTGTTTTAGTTATTACATTACTCTTTATTGGTGACCTGGCGGTCTAGGGGTAAGGTGTCAGACTTCTGTGCAGGGGGTCCAGGGTTCAACCCTCGGTGCTCGCACAGATTTATTATATTGCCAAACCCTAACTTTACCTCTGACAAGACTTGTATTAATCACAACTTGTGAATGTGTGGAATGCCAGGCCTCTATCGTGTTTCGGATCCCATGTTAAACTGTAGGTCCCCCATTTCATCTCACTATCATCCTACCATTACACATTAGCGTAAGTGCATAAAACCCAAAAAGGTAGTAAGACACGGTGATGATGATTATGATAATTAATAAATAATAAATTATTATTACTCTTGATACTGCATGAATATGGTCTAAAACAAACACTGTACAACCATCTCATGTTAGAATGTGAGATACAAAATCTCTCATATTTGTTTCGTTGTTTAGGTGCAAAATTTAAAGGTTTTTTGGCCATTTATTTAAATTCCCTGACATCTAACACTTCCACTTAAATTTCCATAGTTTTCCTGCCTGTAGCTATCATTAGAATGTATGATTAAACAGCTGTTAAATAATATGAAAATAAAATGGTTAAAACCAATGAATTATTATTATTATTATCACCGCATCTTACTACTCGTTCGGATTGTACGCACTTACGCTAATGTGTAAATGGTAGGGTGATTGTGAGATGAAATGGAGGATCTACAGTTTAACGTGGGATCCGAACCACGGTGGAGGCCTGGCTTTCCCCACATTCACAAGATGTCTTGTCAGAGGTGAAGTGTCTTGTCAGAGGTGAAGGAAGGGTTTGGTAATCAGATATATCTGTGCCGGGACCGAGGATTGAACCCCGGCCGCCAGCACACAAGTCTGACACCTTAACCCTAGACCGCCAGGTTACCCAAACTAATGAAAACCCAACTAAAACTATTTTCTTTCAAGTGGAGAGTTCCTTATAGGCCTAGTTGTGTTTTTCTAAGAACCATTCATTTGTTCTATAAGATTAAGCCTAAAGATTCCTTTGGAATAACTTTAAATCCAAATAATGAATTTCAAACAGAGAACTAAGTTGGTACTGTTAGGCCTAAAAGTCAAAAATTAATGTTTTTTCTAATAAGGTTGGACACATTCATTATAAGTGCCAAAAAAGATATGTTTAAAAAAATGTTTTATATTAAAATTTGTGTACCTACTCTTTTTAATCTATGGAAGAAATATAACATTCTCATTGTTTCCATTACAAGGGTGTATTTAGATTTTAGATTACTATAAATGAAGTGTGAATAGGCTTTTATGTACCCTTTTTTTGCACTGAAAGGTACCGGCAACAAGCTTATCTGGTATAGGCTAGTTGCAATGTAACTTGTATAAACTAGTTAATTAACTAGTTGATTAATCCCGTAGGCTAAAAGGAGTACACACTCCTTAATGATATATTGTGAGTCAAAACCCATGAAAAATGACTTACCATAAAAAGTTATTTAGAAAAAAATTTCAACATAAAACAATTACAAAATATGCAATCAATATAGAGCCTATATATGTTTAACACATTTGGTGTAGGTTAGAATATGTTTCATGTGGGACAATTTGATTTGATATGATAATTTTAAAAGTAGATTACTAACATAAAAATGTGTGTTTTAAAATTTCAGAATGGTAACTCAATAGGCTACTAATTAAAATTGTATCAAACATGGATCACATACTTCCATACGACGCATTGGTAAAGATCTTTACTTACCTGAGTGCCGAGGACTTGGTGTACAGAGTACAACATGTGTGTAGATTTTGGAGATTAGCTTCATGGGACCCCAGTGTATGGAACACCGTCGCGTATTGCCCAGGAGAAGACAAGAAGGAAAGAGAGATAGCAAACTTCTTAAGACAAGCACCAATGTTGAGGAGTTTTCAACCTCAAAGAGAAACTGAGCCTGAATTTATCATCAACACACTACTAGTGTATTGTACAGACATTCGCAAGTTGAAGTGTGATACCTGGCCAAGGATAACAGTGCCACAGCTTAGAATAGTGTTGAACAAATATTTTAAATTAGTATCCTTACATATTAAGTTTGTAGGTAATCTAACAAAAAAAATCTTGAAGGAGATAGGCAAATGTCAATATTTAAAACAATTAATTATAGAAGGGGACACATTCAATGTATCAGACGCTTTGCAACCCATCGCCGATGGATGCCCGTTGTTGGAACGACTTGGGATTTACGGTAATTTGGTTTTCTCCAACGACGATTTGGCATTTTTTGTAAGAAAAAAGAAGGAAAAGCTGATTTCCATAGAGTTCATATGTGGAAAGGATGTTGCACCAGTTCTACAAGCATTAGGGGAATGCAAAAAATTGGAACACATTCGTTTTGTTGAATTGGATATTTCAAAGCCAAACATACCTTTGCAACCTTTGAAAAAATTAAAAAACCTTAAGTCTCTTTCATTTACTTTTTGCCGTAGTAGTGGACAAAATTTTTTTGACATAGCTTCTAATGAATACTTACCCCAATTAGAGAAATTGGAAATGCTTTTTGGTGGCACGCACTATGATACAAAGAATTTGGAAATAATTTTTAGTGAATTCCCTCATTTGAAAAACTTGACTTTATATGGAGAGCATCCATATGATTCACATTTGTCCAATAAACTGGGAGGTTTTGGTAAATTGTCCAGACTTGAAGAGCTTAACTTTTCCTATTGTATTAGTTTGACTGATGAAGGTGTTTGGTACATTTCCAAGTGTCGCCGTTTGAAGCATCTCAACATATCCTGGTGTCCTTTGTTAACGGATGAATCTGTTCAACATCTCACTTGTTGCAGTGAACTACAAAGTCTGGTGTTGAACGGTTGTGAAATTAGTGGGGACAAGTTTTATTTGTTTCCTAAACGTCTCAAATGTCTAACTGAACTTAGTTTGAAAAGTTGTAGAAAATTAGAACGTAGTGTTTTGGAACAGTTAAAAGAAGAAATGCCACAGTTAAAAATTATTCAATACTTTTAGTTTTATGCTTGATACATATTTAAATAATTTAGTTTTTTTTTAAATATGTTTATAATTCCAGGTGACTTGAATTTTTAAAACAAGTGAATACTGCCAAACATGTTTGTATAATATGAAATGCTGGGACAGAATTTCCTTTTGAAATATATTCTAAGAATAATATTTGGCTTCCAAGCCCTAGCCAATAAAAACTCCATTATTTTAACACTAAACAAAATATTTAATCCATTATATATTCTCTAGTTTTATTGATAAAGGGTGTGGAAAAGTAAACAGGCTAAGCCTACCTATTTTAAAATTAAAATATTTTCATAGGTAATATTTAAATTCACCAAGCAAAGGGATTTAAAACTTTTATTTCAATAAAAGTCACATTGTGAGGTTTCTCTTGGATATTAAAAAGGGTTAAAGACAAAATTATCTCCTATAGGCCTAATTCTTTACCACCTAGCGGTTTAACATATGCTAACAATCAAATGTTTCTTTAATTCTATTTAAATAGGCAGGGACTGGATTCACTAATGGTTTCAACTAAATGCATTGGAACAACTTTGAAAGATGTGCTTATATTCACATTTAGGAGACATTTAAATTTAAGAGCAAACTAAACTTGCTCTAACTTGTAAATCAAATCACTTAATAAATTTAAAATGAACCCTGCATCTTGAGTTTCATAACCTTTATTTAGTACACTAAGTTATCTTTTTAATATTTTATTAAACATTGATACGAATTTGAGATCTTGACAAGGTGGTTTTGTCACTAGAGTTGACTTGTATGATATATTTTATACATGTTGGGGAGAATATATATATATAAAAATCAATGTTAAAAATATTACAGAAAACCATTTAGCGGTGAGCAGAGACAGTCTATGTCTAAGCAAGATGTGTAAATTGTTGGTCTTCAAACT
Organism: Timema californicum; assembly: GCA_902141385.1. Lineage (NCBI taxonomy): Eukaryota > Metazoa > Arthropoda > Insecta > Phasmatodea > Timematidae > Timema > Timema californicum. Next base: position 14,757 of record CABFOW010001372.1, on the reverse strand, counting down.
TAAGTTAATAATAATTCATTTTTGTCTTAGTAGTCTGATTTCAACATTTTGTTGACACTTGCAGAGTGAAGGCTTCTTCATATTTCTGCATATTTCAACCACAACAAGCAACAACTGTCTGAGTGCTTGTTGGACCGCTATCGTCAATTATTGTCTAATGAATTCACACTGAATAAACTTGAATGTACTGCTTAAGTCTTAAATAAAGTTCTGTGGCCCATTAATTAAACACATTTGTTTTTATTAATTTCAAAAATTAGAGTTTAAATTAGGAGGGGGAGCCTGAGTGATACTGGAGTAGAAAACATTGTGTGGATAAAACATTAAAAAACACAACTTTAGACAAGCTTTCACTACCACAGGTAGCTTCTTCAGGTAGTGTGAATATTAGCCAATTGTATAAATGATATTTTGACTTCGGGAAATTTTAAAAATTGTTTTCCCATTTTTGCTTTGTATTTATAATTTTAGTCCAAACTTAGCCTTCCCATTCAATCCAATAAAAAATAAAGAATTATTTAATGATCAAATTAGAAGCTTATGGCAATTTGATCAGAAAGCAATCAGATTAAGGTTCAAATAAGGTATTTAACAATGAGGCCCAAAAGATATTTTTTATAATAGTTACATAACATGATGGAAAAAGAAAAAGGTTTGAAATATTTCAGAGAATTATAGTAGAAACAAATTTTACAATAGTTTTATTATTATTATTATTATTATTATTATTTAGCATCGCGTTTTACTACCCCTTCAGGTTATACACTTTTTTTATAATAGTTAAGAGAACTTGATGGAGGGAATTTTTATAACTATTTTTTTTGCACCAAGTCTTACTGCTTGTTCGGGTTATACGCTTAAGTACTAATTATACTAATGGGTTTAAGGATTATAAAGGTAATATTTATAGGAATTGTACCCACATTTACATGGGGAAAAAGTGGAAAACCATTTTTTTTTTAAACACGATATACCTGATTCAAATCTCAATCCGGCAGTGTAGTCTACTGAGAGAATAGCACCTTAGAAAATGCGGCCGCCAAAGCGGTATAGCTACTTAAACCATGAACACTTTTTTAAACAATCTGAATGAATGAAAGTGAGCCACAGCCATAAGCATAACAAAAAACTTTCTCAACCGAGACAGTGTGCCTGGTTACCTCTATGTTTTAGTTACTAAACCGCTCACAAAAAGCACTTTTATACTCCAAAATCATTTCTTGTCTAGCACTTTTTTCAGTTTACATGCATTAGCTGTAGCAATTTTTAAAAGCATTGTTAACACCAGTCTCCACCTGTGTGCCTCACCCCTTTTTTACAGTGATGTGATAGTTGTCGACAATAATGCAAAGTTCGACTTAATAAATGCCAAACTGCGCTCCATGTTTGGCTTAGAGAACATATCTTGAGCAATTTATATTGAAGCACGGGTAATAAGACATGGTGCTAATAATAATAATAATAATAATAATAATAATAATAATAATATATTGAAGCAGCTTCTTTACAGTCAACACACTACTATTTTTTTCACTACCTGGAAATGTTCACAATAATACACGCATGCATTTACCCATGTGCCCCAGCGTGGAAGGATAGGTTGTGGTGATAACACAATGTCTGGTGCTTCTGCTTTGAAATGTGCCACTCGTGAGCCTGTCTATGTTGGGGTAATTTGCTCGCACTTCTTCACAAACTATGAAGACCATGTGCTAGGCACATGACATGTACTATATTAGAGTAAAGTGCCTTCAATGAATCAGCTGCTCGTACCACATATGGTGCTGCATCACTTAGAAATAAAAGCGCATTGTCATGTTTTATGCCCTCAGGCCACAGAAGAAACATAACACTGTCAAACATTTTGGATATTATCGAGTAATTGGCCTTAATACTCCGGTGGTTAATAACAATATCTAACCGGGTCAAGCCAATTCTAATGTTCCAATCACAACATTGGCTACATAGCTCCCCACAGCGTCAGTGGTCTCATCATTAGAAACCCATAGCTTCTTCCCATGAGTACCGCACCTTATTTTATTCAAAGTTTCTTTGTGACACTGTAGTAATAGTAAATAATTCTTTCGTAAAGTCGACTCGTCTGGTATTTCTTGATTTGTGTACTTTTTTCAAAAAATGCACATAATTTTGGATTAGAGTTTACATAGTGGAATGTTTGCTGACACTGACACGTCATCCAATTCTTTGCTAAACAATGAGGACTTGGTGGATGTTGAAGCAACTGAAGGTAGTAAGTGTTGAACTGCTGCTTTCTTTGATACACTCTCAAGAGCATGCACATGTTTCTCGCGACCAATATGCTGTGTCACAGTAAACAGTCTTTCAACCGATACTTTGGTTTCGCACAACTTGCAATATAGTTTGCCTTCATCAGTAGAAAACACACTATCACCAAACTCGGCTACTATTTGTCTTAATGAACTGACACATTAGATTTAATTTTAGAAATTTTCAAAGTGGTGCTGAAACCCTACAGTGTACTGCACGCCACAGAACTACACCAGCTGCACATTGTGAACTTTTCATAGAAATACGCAGCAGCTGTATGCGCCAGAGAAATGCTTGTGACTCAAGGTAACGTTCCAGACATTCCATTCCGTAAATAACTTGCTTCCAGCAAAAGTGAGTGTAGGCCTATAGTTGTATAGCCAACTAACCTTCAACCAGTTATTAGCAAAATAATGTTTTATTTCAGTATTTTGAAATATTTTTTTTCATAAAATAATATAGCAACATGACAAAATTTTTCAAAAAATGACCGAATAATTCTCCAAAATCAAAGAAAATGCCCTTTTAATAAAAAAACACAGTAAAAAATGCCATAAACAGGATATATTTGTAAACAGGTGTTTTGAACAGAGTTTATATATATTGGAGCATTACACCAGAACGCTTAGTAAAAAGATATGTCATCAACATCCTAGCCCTACTAATTACACTAATGGGTTAGGAATTGTGAAGGTTGAATATAGAGGAAGTTAACCTGCATTTGCGTGGAGGGAGAGTGAAAAACCATTTAGGAGAAACCACCTCCAGTTCACCCAAGCGAGATTCAAACCTTGATCTCCCTGACCTTGGCAGTCTAGCTGAACACACAACTAGCACGTTAGCTAGCCATGCCATCAAGGGGGGTGCATGTTAATTGGAATAATTTATGGAGGTACAAAAAGTAATATTACAATTACTTGGGGAAGTAATTATTGTAATATCACTTTTCCTAATTTTTGGACGACAATGGCAATACTAGTATGAGTGAATCGGAGAGTGGTGATATGTTTAGTGTAGGGTCTGAGGAAAGTACTGGAGAAGATGAGGTTGAAGAAAAGGTTGAAATTCAAGGTAGGGTGATTGTGACGCTATCAACATCACAACCTGTCTCTCATCCCTTGATTGGAAGATTAGTAACAAGAATCATCACTTTTAAAATTTCTTGATGTGATTTGACTTGGTAATTATTGTAAAATATTATTATTTAAGGTATTAAAGTGCACTTTCTAAACCGACTGATATCTGCACAGGTGAATGTCTATGAGTGAGAACGAAAGGGCCTATTAATTTATTGACTGTGTGTTAGTGGGTGTTTCCCACGCCATGATTGAGCGCGGGAAGGTTTATGATGCTCTTTCCTGTGGAGTGTTGTTCCCTTTATTGTGAGGTTGCACTAATCCACTCCACACCGTGTGCTTTTGCCTGAACTGTGTTTAAGTTTATACTGTGCTTAGAAGTGTTTTAGATGTATTAACCATGATTGACATTCGTCATGCTAGCAAAGAATTTTTAACTTAATTTATAGAGATTTACAAGTCACACCTGGCATTATGAAAGGTAAACTCTATAGAGTATGTGAAGAGATTAAAAAAATGACGGATATGATGCTCTGATAGAATTTTAACACAAAGTGGACCCAAAAGTCGATCGAGATTTTATTGCAAAAAAATTAGTCACAAAAGACTTTCATAAAAGAGCTTAGAAAACTTAACAATGTTTCCTTTTTAGCTAGCCACTTATTTTGCCAGAAATGTATCTTTCGGTTGCTGTTAACAGTGGACATTCCAATAATAGCATAGGCAACAATGCATTTTTATTAGTCACCTATGATCCTTGTTACTTCACCTTGTTGTGCACACACCACTAGAAACTCCAGGAGATAAAATAATCATGTAAATTTATAAAATACACCATGCTATTTCAGATGGCACGATAAATGACAATTTTTGTCCATAGTCTTTCTCTTGATATTAAAACGTCACTTTAAATCTTGGCTATTACTTGTGGTGACTTCTTATTGTATGTGGGTGAGGGAGGTTTTTTCCATGCACTGTTATTTAGCGTAAATTACTCGTCCTGTTCCAGCACGACATTTTTTCTCGCAGGAAAGAACGTGTATGGTCGCTTAATCAGGTTGTGAACGTCAAGAGGCTATTTAGTACTTCATTTGTTTACCTTATGCAGATGATGTATTCAGTAGTTTTTCCATATATCATGAGCTCTATAATGTTCTAGCCTCTTGCTACACTTTATTTTGTCCATCCAGCTAGCTTTTATTGCAAGTACTCACAGCCTAATAAACACTTAACTACTCAGGTTACATTTTAGTGATCTTTTTACAAACAGTCCAGATTCATAGTTTGTGTTTTGCTCGTGGTTGTGTTACATTACAGAAGATATAGGAAAAACCAACAAAAGAAAGTGTGTAAGTGAAAGAAGAATGGTGGAAGGAAGGAGGAAGTTCGAGACATTCTACTAAACTAACTGACCTGGTGGTCTAGGGGTAAGGTGTCAGACTTCTATGCTGGCGGCCGGAGTTCAATCCTCGGTCCCGGCACAGATTTATCTGATTACCAAACCCTTCCTTCACCTCTGACAAGATATCTTGTGAATGTGAGGAATGCCAGGCCTCCACCGTGGTTCGGATTCCACGTTAAACTGTAGGTCCTCCATTTCATCTCACAATCACCCTACCATTACACATTAGCGTAAGTGCGTATAACCTGAACGGCTAGTAAGACGCGGTGCTAATAATAATAATACTAAACTAACTGGGCCACAAGCTGGAAACAGATGATGAGACTTTTCTCACATCATGAACTTAAATGAAGTTGGTGCAAGTTAAAATGATTGTGCTGTAAAATGTATTGGAAAAAAAGAGCTAGTGGAGGAATAAAAAGAACAAATGGATGTGTGCTAGACCAATGATGTAACTAGAGTGGTAATTGTTACAAGAACAAACAAGACTGTTACTTAACGAAACAAGGAAAAGTTAAATAAATGTTAGAATCAAATTTGTGTAGTCAGAAAGAAATTTGGGATCTAGGGGAAGTGCTGGAGAGTTCTTACCCTTGAAAAGAACTGTTAGGGAAAGGGTCAAACTGGGCAGTTGTGGATGTAAAGATCTTTAGACGAGTTTAGAAAGAAGGTACAGTAGCCCCATGGCTTCTTTAGTGCAGACTGACAGACCACAGCTGACGGCTTTGAAAAGTTACCAGACCAAATTATGTATCCCTACTCTGAGCCATATGATCTGCAAAAAATATGTGTTTAGCAGCTGTCACTTCTGACAGTCAAAATTTAGGTATATACCTGAATGTTGACTGTCAGAAGTCAGCTGTCAGTCAGCACCAAAGAAGCCATGGGGCTACTGTAGCTCACCTAGGCTTAGCAAAAAGTGTGAAATTCCTGTAATTACAGTTATACATGAGAAAATACAACCATTTTAACTTGACCAATAAATGAATAGCTAAGAATTCAAGGTGGTGGTTTAGTAGCATTTTAGATTAGCACCTTTGACATGACATATAGCAGAAAAATGTTATCTAAAGGATAAATTGAATGTTTTAATGCTGACTGTTTTTTAGAATAGTTCACAGCTGGTGGAGATCATGATTCAAAGTTTAGATGTCAATCATTCCAATAAAAATAAAGTTAGTTGTAGCTCTTTCATACTCCTATATTTGTATGATAAATGTGTATTGAATCACGCTTTTAAAATGTTTTTGTTTTTTGATTCCTTGTACGCCCATATGTAATGATACACATTGAAGTGACAAGTCAATGTAGTCTTGTCTATTATTAAATAGACTACACTGCAACCGTTTCTCAATATTTAAAAAGGGCTTGATATAGTTATTTGGTGAAATATGCAGGACAGAATATCTTGCAATATTTTCTTTCCGAGATAACATGTAATTTATTAGTTTTGACACTCTTTGTATGTGTTGTATTTAGATTTAGTTAATGAAACTGATGCTTAATACTATCATAAATATTTTTTGGGGGAGGTTTTTAGTAAATTGGCGAAAAAAGTGCTAACGCCATGAGGCGGGTGTCATCTGCCATATGACCACATGAAACACAGCAAAAATAGTACTTGTTCTTACTCTTGTTTTATCAATATTTTTCAAGAAAATCTTGCTGTATTACAAATATTTAAAAAAAACATTTCCTAGGTACTAAAATAAAAGAGTGAGTTATATATTTAGAGCTTATATATTACACATTCAGACGTGACTCATCCAGGCGATGACGATCAATACACACACGATAGAGCACAAGTCATCCAAGAGATTATTACTACTGTTATGACCTTGGTGTTCACTGCATCATGGCTCTGACTCCACTGCCCGGCGGAGGGCAGGGAGCCAAGAAGATACTAGGAGATGAACCCCACCCCACCCCTAGCAACCTAAATGGTGAGCAACTATGTCGCTAAGTCATCTCTCAGATGACATGCGTCTGATGGCCGGTTAAAATAACTTTCAGATAGGATATAATATTTGTAATTTCTCAAACCATAGTACATTAAAGAAAGACGCATGTATTTTAATTTTTTAAATATATATTTATTTCTTTAAAAGTCCAAACCACACATTAAAATAGGAATGTTACAGAAATATTATACTGTGTTGACTTTTCTCAGCAAATATTTATTTCTATATATTAAAACGCAAAGATTAAATTACAAAGTAACTCATTTTTATTTTATTCAGAATTGTGTAATATACATACTTTTTTCAGTCACTTAAACAAATATGAGGATTTCCTCTGACATTCTTGCTGTAGGGGTTTAATCATGATACAAAAGGTTTTCACAAATCCAATAAAGATTAACTTAGGCTAAGTATATTATATTGCGCCTGGCAAAAATGAAAAGTATAGAAAAATGACACCCAATAAACTTTATACCTTGTTTATTATGTAAAATGTTAAAAGATGTACAGTAAGTCCTGCTATAACGCCTTTTAGAACGTTGTTTGGTTACAACATTGTTAGAGAGTCTGTGACCCCCCTTTTTTTACATAACATTCGCTATTGGGTACGTTGTTTTTCAGCTGAACATGCACCAAGTGTCAACAACCTGATTCTCGTTTATGTGGGCCTAATAAACTTATGAGTCATGCAGGTCATGTCAGAGATTTCTTTCCCCCCTCCCTCTAAACAAGAATCTGACCAATAATAATAATAGTGGGTATTTTTACGCGAACAAATATATTTTGTTTATTTATTTTAAATTTGGAATATTTTACTTGAAAAGTGAGACTTTTTGCAGGGGATTTAGAGACTTTCAGCATGAGTGAGTTGGCAACACTTAAGATGGCGCAAGTTAAGCAGTTTTGTTCAAGCATACAAACTTGTGTTTATTTTTCTTTTCTATTGCATTTTTTTTATATCTAATACATTTTAAGTTTGCGTATGACTTGTGTTTACCATTCTTTGTTGGTTTTTATATCTAATATATTTTTAGTTCACACACAACTTGTGTTTATCATTCTATGTTTGTTTTGTTTATTATTTTAATTAGGGGTGGTTTTTAACTGTTTGCAATGACATCTAAATGTCCATGTAATTGATTTAAACCACAAATTGCAAATAAAAACAGACAATCAATTAGTCTGGTTGTGAAAATGGGCGTAATACAGTGACTTGAATCCAGTCAGCGCGGTGTAGACATTGCTGCAGCTTTGGGCCTACCTGCAACTGCTATTCACACTATAGGGAAAAATGCCGTAAAAATATAGTGGTGTGGAAAACCTAAGGGCTCAATGTGAAAAAAAAAAAGGACGGAGAAAATTTTTTAGTTGTGGATTGAATCTCAAAATCAATGTAGTGCCCCAGTTACTTTAGCCATTGTTCAAATAAAGCTAAATCTTAATTTCATGACGTGTTAAGTCTCAAGGATGGCAAAGGCTCTAAAGAAGATCTTTCAGTGCCAGCCGAGAGTGGTTCCATGGTTTTAAGCACCAGTACAATTTTCATCATATTAAAGTGACTGGTGAAGTTGCAAGTTCTGACAATATTTCGGCAGAAACCTTTGTTGTTAAACTTCAAAACATCATTGAAGACGGTGGATACTCACCAAATCAAGTTTTTAATGTTGACTAGACCGGACTGTTTTGGAAATGTATGCCTGCCAGAACTTACTTTTCACAGGAAGAGAAGACAGCATCTGGTTTTAAAGCTGCAAAAGATTGTGCCACGCTGTTCCTAGGTGGGAATGCATCTGGTGACTACAAGATGAAGCCACTCATGATTGACAGATAAGAGAATTCACAGGCTTTGAAAGGAAAGACAAAGGAGCACCTTCCCGTTATTTACAAAGCCAACAAAAAGGCGTGGATAACTGGTGCTATGTTCTGTGAGTGGTTGAAAGTCTATGCAATACCTGCATGGAAGAGGTACTATGTGAAGGAGAATTTAGATATTAGAACTCTCCTCCTCATAGATAATTCTCCCTCACATACTCATGACATTCCTGACTTGGATGAGCATGTGAAGATTGTTTTCCTCCCTCCCAATACGACGGCTCTAATCCAACCCATGAAGCAATGTGTAATTGCCACTTTCAAGCAGTACAACTTACGGCATACATTTGATCAACTTGTCGCAGCTACAGATGGTAAAGACAAGACCAGCATCAATGAGTACTGGTGGAGCCACAATCTCTTTAACGCCATCAACAACATAACCATGGCTTGGCAAGAGGTTTCGCATACATGCCTCAATGTGGTGTGGCGAAATCTATGGCCTGAATGCGTCATAAATTTTATAGGATCTGAAGAGATTGTGCCAAGTGCAAACACAAACCTCCTCAACATTGCTCGAGAAGCAGGCTTCCAGAATCTGGAAATGGAGGACATAGAAGAGGTGGTGGACGCTGGGATTGAGGAACTCAGTAACGAGGAGAAGATAAGAGGACAAGCCTCCACACACATTTAATAAGAGCATGGCTACTACATTTCACCATATTCAAGAACGTAAGATGTTGGCCGATGAAGACTCTGATGTAGAAGGCAGCACAAGAGTGCACAGGAGTCATGGAGGGTCTCACATGTTAACAGGAAATTTACAAAGAAAAGAAATGTGCCGCTAAGCAACCAACTATCCGCACATTCTTTCAACCAGTGTCCGCCATGGTGACACACGAGAGGGAGAAGATCATGAGTGGTGAGTCAGTCTCATCCATGTCCTGAAATTAAATTTATTGCTGTCCTGAGCTGTTTCTGCAATAGGACACTACTTGTATTTGTAAGTATTTTGGGGGGCCTTGGAACCTAACTCCTACACTTAACATTGATTCTTATAGGAAAACAAAGCTTTTATAAAGTTGTGTTTCTCAGGAACATAACACAACGTTGTAAGAGGGTTTACTGTATACTTAGTTAAATCTCAAGATAAATCTTGCTCACACTATAAACCATGCAGTCAGTAAAGCTTGTCAATGGAAAGGGAAGTATTTTCCTCACCACCAAAGAACAATCCTGATGTCTTAGCATGGGATTAAATTTATCAAGTGTTGCAACATGTTTTCTTGAGCTGTGCATTTATTAAACTAATTCACACTTGTATCCATACAATTTATTTACACAACAGAGACATAAAAATAATTGATTATTAGAGATAGGTCACAAAGCAAAATATATTTTACATTATTAATTTTACTTTGGCTTATATAATGAAACTTTGCTTTTAAGTATCTCCATGCTTAAGATAAGCCTATAATCTGAGGAAAATATTGGGTAAAAACATATGTGAAATGAAATATATAAATGGTAAGAAGTCATCAAATGAAAAGAACCTGATGCTTAGTATTTTAATTACATACTCAAAAGAGTCAGAAATAAAAAGAGGATTAAGACCTGGTGGTATTTTAATTACTCTGAGCTGGAGGCTTGGACCAGTCAACATTTAGAATCAGATGGTCATAGCCATGTCCATTGAGGGCTGCAATGGCTTTAGCTGCATCAGATCGGAATTTGAAGTGGATGTAAGCAAAGCCCTTGCACTGGCCTGTTGCCTTGTCTTTGGCAAGGTACAGCTTCTGGATGGGTCCAAACGGCTTCACCAGGTCCTCCAAGTCTGTCTCGGTGGTGCTCTCCGAGAGGTTGGACACACGGATGGCTGTGGCGTCATCACGTCGCGGGTTACTCAAACTCTCGCCCCGTTTGTTACCTCCGTCACGCATACTGGGTGGTACATACTTGGAGCCTGCCGCAGGTTTAGCTTTATCATCTGCTGCTGGGCCACCTTGCTTTTTGTCACTATCTGCAGGCACCTTTCCGCCGGGTAGCTCTGTGTCCTTATAAGGACACTTGGTGGTCCAGTGGTCACCATTGCACTTACGACATTTTACCACTCCTTTCTCACCCATGGACTTGAGCTTGTCTACCAAGTCTTCCTCGGTCTTGTTCTCTTCCTCTTTATTAGATATGAACTGCATGTATACATCCTCAGCACTGATGGTTGTGGCTGGATTCGGGCCTGGTTTGTCCCCCTTGGACTGGCCAAACTTGGGCCAAACCTTTCTCAAAGCAATTGTCTTGGAAACAATCATGTGCTCAATCTTGAAGGTTCGCACCACCTTAACCTTATGATTGTCATCATTGTATTTATACTCAGTAATGACCTTGAAACCATTCTCAAAGACCTCTGTGGAAGGAGGAAGGGTGTCTTCTTCCTCTACTTCATCAGCCCAGCTGGGCATCACCTCCTCTGCGGCCGGCATTATAACCTGCAAAATACGGAAAGTCATCCTTATCAATCATGAGTTTAGCGTTTATTTCATGTGGATTGGTGAAATAAAGCCTAAAGAGAAAGCAAATGCTTGAGATCAAAATGATCTAATCAGTTACAAATTCCCGCATCAATTATCTTATTTGAAAAATGAGCACTACATTGCAGTAGCACACTTTAGATATGTCATCTATGCGGGTGTTTAGTTGTCTAAGTGAGAGTAATGTTTTTGTTGCAGACACCTGCACATCTTTTTCATCAGTTAAAATGTTTCCAGGTCACACAACTACTGTGCAGTACTTAAATTTTTTTTTTTTGTTTTAGTCCGGTTATTTTAGTTTAAACCAGGTTTAATAACAAATATTTTGTTTGAATTAATTTAAACTGTTAGTGGCTTCTTATTAACTAGTTATGCCCATTCTCAACTCGGAGTGAAGTAAGTAACAGGTCTGAATTATACCTTTAATTAAACATACATCTTGTTCAAAATTATAATTTACTGGCAAATTAAGAGCTGAATCACAAAATATGGTGTGTTTTTTTTTTGAGAATAGAGATTTCATAAAGAAATGTCACTTAAATATTACAATATTAGTAAATAAAGAACAAAAAATTAGTGGCATTGTATAAAACAAAAATTTATTAACTAAACCTTTAAGTTGATTTCAAAAAACATTAACATTCTGTACCTACAAGTTTATGAATGATTTAAATAGCAAAAGATAGAATAACTATATAAACACTATTTGTCAGGTTGAAAATATATTTCTGTTTAATTTTTCACATCACTATTAATTACTTTAAACAGAAAAAAGAGTTTAGTGCCTTTCTGTATGCCTAATCAATTACGTAGTTTTGAATGCACTAACCCAAATGATGAAAAGATTCTTTCAACACTTGTTGAAGAAGACTGTGCTGTAAGTAACTGTTCAATAATAAGAAAGACTTTGTCATTGAATCTATCAACGTCATTTCTTTGGCTTTTCCCCCACTTGGAGGTTGTATGTAACCTGGGATGTGACTTCATTCTCAAAAAGTAACTCTTGAAACTTGGTGATCAATGGTAATGAATACTTGCCAAATCAAAAGCTGCTTTCTTTTCCACTTTAGTTAAATCAAGTGCTGAATTATTTTCTTTTGGTACCAGTAAGTAAGCTAAAAAATTATTTGTTATATTAATATCAGTTTTTGAATTTTTGTGTCACATGTTTGTCCTTTGTAGCTTATATTTCCATTTGAAAAGATCCATGATTATTTTGTAAACGGTACAACTGATATGATTTGTTTGGTGTAAAGTGTTTTTATCTTTATAGTTTAATTAAATTTTCTATACATATAATATCAATGAACACACTCATGTACACTTTGTTTACCTTGACAAATTACACCATAGTGGAACAATTCAAGGTAAGCTTTCAGAGTAGATAAAGGGTAATACAAGTACAAACTGTACTGTATTACAATAAAAATACTTCAATATTAATTGAGTCCATGTTGTTCTCCACTATTACCAGATCAAATTATTGCTTTTTGTGTAATATAAATTTGAAACTGCTAAATCAAGGTGGCCACAGGAATTCACTTTTCAAATTCCCTAGCTTTCCAAGGTTTTGCAGGATTTTTTTTCCCCCCTGATCATGTTTTAACCATTTATATCACTGTAAACTACTAACTATATAGATAAGTGGTTTTCAACCTTTTTCAGATGCGTACCCCCAGCTGGCTTGGTTCCTTTCCGCGTACCCCCTGCCCCAAATCCTCCAGCCATCCCCCCTTTACTCCCCCCTCAATTTTTTTCACCCATTACAGATTCTGAAAATTTCTTCAAAAGAGGTATATGTTGAATCAAAATAAATGGTCTATTTTTTCATTATATAGTTTTTTATTTTTGAAGTAAGCAAACAAATTAACATAAAGATTGGAAAAATGAAAAATTAATGTGATATTTGGGACTGTATTGAGTTATATCGTTTTGAAAAATTGGGCTCAAAAGAGGATAAATATAATCTCAAATCCGGAGCTGCGTCTAAATTGCTTCTATATTTATTTTTTATATAAGTATACGAAGAAAACGCCCGTTCAACAAGCTCTGTGCTAGCAAACGGCAACAAAAACATGATGGCTTTTCTAGAAAGTTCACTGTATTCGTCATCACGACGAGTCCAAAAGCTGACTAGGTTCACCATTCCACCATTAAAGAGGTTCTCTGATGCGAGCTATAGCAACTTCTCCTTTTAGGAATCGACAATGAAGCCAGTTCAAAATACTCTTCTTTGAAAGAATTAAATATCCACCGATCTCCCATTTCCGGCTTTGAAAAATATTTTTCAAACGAGGATTTTAATTCTTCCAGGTGCTCAATTATCTTATCACCGAATGTTAAATTTAGCTCGGCTTGTGACAAGAAATCGTGAAGTGTTTCCAACACTTCAGGCTGTACTTTTTTAATGCACTTTGCCCAAAAATCTTTTTTTTTTTTCATGGATTCAATTTTGTCGACAGCTTGAAAAATGTTTAAAAAAACATTTGAAGTGAAAGATTGAGTTTATTAATTTGTTGGAAAATGTCACTCAGGTATTTAATTAAGGCTTTGTAACCATTCAAAATCATGAATCCTGGATCCAAGATTTTTAAAAGGATGCTCTTCCAAAAAAAGGGCTACCTCGTGTCAAAGTTCAAACAGCAGCGTCAGGAATTTACCCCGGGACAACCACCTAACTTCGGTGTGCAAAAGGAAAGTGTTGTGAATGATGTCCATGTCTTCACACAGTAATTTAAACAACCTGGACTTAGTAGGATTTGCCTTGATAAAATTGACAACTTTGACCGCTTCATCAAGAACGTTTTAAAATCTGGAGGCAAAGGTTTCGACGCGAGGCTCTGTCTGTGAATACAGCAGTGCATCCATTTCATTTTTGGGGCGACTTTTGCCACACGTGCACGAAGACCTGAGTAGCAACCTTCCATGGATTTTCCTCCATCTGTGGTGAGCTCAATGCATTTTGACCATTGAATTCATTTTTCAACAAAATAGTGATCAATTGCTTCAAATACATCTTTACCAGTAGTACGGCCCTCCAATGGGTGGCAAATAAGGAGATTCTCTTCGAATTCTAAGTCTTTCAAGTACTTACCAATTACAAGTAGCACAGAATATTGCGCAATGTCGGTACTTTCGTCGACTTGAATGGAAAAAAAATCACAATCTTTGACGTGACTTATGACTGTGCTCTCAACATCGTCTGACATGTCCTATATTCTTCGAGACTGACATGTCCCATATTCTTCGAGACCCCATGTTATTTGAGAGAGGAATTAAACTCATTTTATGAGCACTTTCCTCTCCAAGCATGCATCTGACAGCATCTTTGAGGCACAGTGAAATTAAATTTTCACCAATGGTGTGGTTTTTACCTTGTCTCACAATATGATAGCTAATGTAGTAGGAGGCCTCGGTAGTTTTGAATGAATCACTTTTGATGGATTCAAAATATGTTTTAACATTTACAGAACTCTGAAGTTTCAATCGTCGAAAAAACATGGCATCTTTATCTTTGTGCTCGGGATGTTTGGTATGTAAATGGCGTGTAATCAAAGAAGGCTTTATTGAACTGTTGCTTAATACTTCCCCATATACAACACAGAGGGGCTTAGGGCAGTCCTCTTCTCCTATACATGAAAACCCGTAGTTAATGTAGCTGTCCAAGTACCTTCTTTTCTTGGTTATTA